>ARYC01009491.1:0-12348 GCA_000711775.1 Oxytricha trifallax | reverse complement strand
AAGTCAATCACTCTCTTAATGCGATTGACTGTCTTGTAAGATATTCCGTTCTTTTTATATATGTTAGCTATAGATTAAGCAGATGTGTGAAGTTCAGGAAATTGGCGATGAAACATTACAGTCCTCTAGGCTAGAGAGAAATGAGCCCAGTATTTAAGAGTCTTATCATTAATAAGATATTCAATATGATGCTGCTAAAATTTTAAGGGTCTCTTAGGCTTAGAATTAAGATGCTATCTCTTTAAATTCAATGCTAATAAACAGTGAGACCTCACAGTTGCTGGAGATTTATGGAGTAGCCTTGCTATAGACGTATAATTCAGAACAGGCTTGAGTGATTCACAATATTCATCACATCCATATCGCAACTTAAACAATAAATCTATATACTCACTGTCATATACTGACCCAAAACCTCGCATATACTCACTTAAAATACTAATATTTAAACATTAAACCCCTACATAAACCCTATTAAAACCCTAATAAAGTATGCACTAATAGTCTACTTTTATCAATCAAAAACTCAATCAAACTACTAAAAGGGTTTTGGGGTTTTGAATGGGAACTCCAGGATATTATCCGAAAAGGGAAGACTGGAGAGATGGAGACTAACAGTGGGATGTGTGGGCTTTAGCAGCAATAATAATTGAGTGTGATATGCCTCGCAACGATTACTACTCTACGAGGTGCGAGAAGGACGCAAGGCAAAGAATAAAGCAATTTATTGACAAAACAAGAGTGTCTCAATCAATGAAGCAAATGGCAGAGTCAATAATAATAAAACCAAACTCAAGATCAGACATATCAATAGAGCAGATAGAGTTGTGGTTAAGTAAGATAAACTTCAGACCTCTCCACATGATCGAAAAGTGCATTTTTAGTGATTAAATTAAATACATTTACTATAAATTTCACTTTAAAACCTATTAATAACCCCAACCCCTAACAAATTCCCTACAAATCAAAGCACTTATAAACCTCATTAAGGGGTTTTGGGGTTTTGATTAGATTTCACAGACTCCTTAGAATTATGAACTGATAAGTTATCAATAAACAAGATGATCTCTTGATCATTGTATTAATCTCTTAGCCTCTACAAGAACTAAATACTGAACTCGTTTAAAACAATGACATATATTTACAAGCAAGAATCCTCACTAATACCAACTAAAGTGAATATAGTGAATTAAAAGTAGATTTAGATTTTAATTAAACAGGAACTGTATATAAAGCATTAGTATTGTCTAAGGTTCTTGCTTAAGTACCTCATCATCATCTTCTTGATCATATTCTTAAACTTTTCTTGTTATCATCGAATCTTTGAGAAATATTCGCATCTTGTTCCTTAGCTTGCTGCTGTCAAAGTCCCCTGTGTTACTGGTGCTGCAGTTGTAACCTCAGCCACTTCTCACTTTAAGAGCACCATATCTAGATTCTTTCAGGAGGAGGAGACTCCATTATGTTTAGCCAAAATATAATTATTTTGAGATATTTTATAAATTTAATCATCCTGAGCTAAACCTTTTAAGTTTAATGCTTTAACAAATGTGATTAAACTATTAGGTTTAACTTATAGAGAAATTTTATTAAAGATATTTTTTTAAGATGATATTTATTAATTAAAGCTCAAGGATGATTAAATTTATTAAATATCTCAAAATAATTATATTTTGGCTAAACATAATGGAGTCTCCTCCTCCTGAAAGAATCTAGATATGGTGCTCTTAAAGTGAGAAGTGGCTGAGGTTACAGCTGTAGCACCAGTAACACAGGGGACTTTGACAGCAGCAAGCTAAGGAACAAGATGCGAATATTTCTCAAAGATTCGATGATAAAGAAAAGTTTAAGAATATGATCAAGAAGATGATGATGAGGTACTTAAGCAAGAACCTTAGACAATACTAATGCTTTATATACAGTTCCTGTTTAATTAAAATCTAAATCTACTCTTAATTCACTATATTCACTTTATAATTGCGTGAGTGGCAACCTTTACTTTTTAGTCATAAACTTCTATGTTATCATACTTCTCGTACCATGACTTATTAATAAAAGTGTTGAACGTAAACACAGCTTCATCAGCGTGTATGAACTTTATGTTATTATCAATAGCTCTCTGCATATAATCATATATATAGTTTAAATTATTACTATAAAATGGCACTGTAAAATCAATCACTCTCTTCACTCTGTTGACAGTTTTGAAAGTAAAATCATTTCGTCTATAGATATTGGCTATAGTCTAAGGAGAGATACGCATGTCTGGAAACTTGCGATGAAACATGACAGCTAGTTTGTCAAGAGAAAAGTGAGCCCAATATTTTAATGTCTAAGAGTCGCAGAGATAGTCGATATGGACCTGTGAGAACTTCTATTTTCTTGGAGGATTTTTTCAAGAGCCTGAGTTATAATGTTAAACAGCTAACAAGCAATGATACCTAACAGTTTAGTAATATACGTCAGGTTTGACCGAGTCTATATGAATATACTTACCATTCCTTAGCTTTCGTAAAATATCTAAATATTTCTCATCATAAATAGACCTTATATTACACAAATTTCTATTTCTCTTTTTGCAAACTAGCCTTACTTCTCTACTAGCCTCAATAAGTCCCAAGCTAATATATACCTTACAAACCACCTCATTAATACATCTATGTGATGGATTCTATGATTTGAGTTTGAAGAATAGATCAAGGCTGACTGGATAAATATATATATATATAATTATTTATATATTTATATGTAAATATTAATTCTAAATATTAAAATTTTAGTAGTTCAATAAAATGTTCGATAGCTTGATAGAATATATTAAATCTTTATTTTTTTAAAAAATCTTTTTATTAATAAATTATTGAATGTCTTAATATTATAATTTCTTAAATATAAGATTATCAGTATACAACTATGCTAAGGTGTTTAAAATTTTGGAAATTATAATTTAATTTAAAGATTACTTTAAGTGTTTATAAAGTAATATTTTCAGAATTATAATTTTATCTATATATTAAAAAAATAAAATATAATTTTTATTTTAAAATTTCAATTTTAAGAAAGTTTTTAAATTATTTTAAAATTTATAATTAAAATGCAAATTTGACCAATTAATTATTTACTATTAAAATTTTAATATGAATTTTATAAGTAAACTCAATAAATAAATAAAAATTTAATAATTTTAGTTATTTAATAAATTTATTTTCGAAATCTTTATATGACTTAAAAAAATTAAAAATTTTGATTATATTTTTATTATTATCTTTAAGTCTTATAACTTATCTTAATTTATTTAGAATCAAAACCCCAAAACCTCTTAATGAGGTTTATAAGAGCTTTGGTTTGTAGGGAATTTGTTTGGGGTTGGGTTTATTAATAAGTACTAATGTAATATTTATAGTTAATGTGTTAAATTAAATTACTCAAAATGCACTTTTGGATCATGTGGAAGTGGTCTAAAGTATATTTTGCTTAACCATTACTCTATCTGCTCTATTGATATGTCCGATCTTGAGTTTGATTTTACTATTATTGACTCTGCTTTTTGCTTTATTGATTGAGAGACTCTAGTTTTATCTATAAACTGCTTTATTCTTCGCTTAAGAATCTTTCTCACACATTGAAGAGTGGTAATAGTTGCGAGGCATATATCACTCTATTACTATAACTGATAAAGCCCATACATCCCAATAAAAGTCACGATCTCATTAGTCCTCTCTTTTCTGGATAGTTTACTGGAGTTCCCATAATAACTCTAAGCCTAAATATAAAAAATATCAAATTAAATAAAAATTTTATTAATATAAATTTACAAATATGGAGATACTTCCAAGAAAGTGAATGTTTTAGAGAAGATTAAGAAATAAGAAAAACAAAGCACAAGAACATGAACTTTGAAGACGGTTGAAAGCAAAGTAGGATTAACATCTCCTGTTGTCCTCTACAAAAAATGACCATAATAAAGCTCCAAGTGAAAATTGAGGATATCAGTTCGTAATCAGGTGGAACTTCGCGTAAAGACTGACTTACGGATTCAATAGCAAATCATCATGCCAGACAGCCTTGGTGTTATCACTTTGGAGCAGAGTACATAAGCATTATGGTCCCATTTGATAATTGCTGTTTCATTGGAGGCAAAAATTCATCTGTGTTTGATATATATATATATATTTGTACCGTCTATACTATTCATCCAGTCATTGGCTTTGCTCTAATTATTAGAATAAATTTTAATCAACAGTTGTTTTTATAAGAATTAAACATTCACTGTCTTATTGAGGTTATTCCCATTTTCTTACTTTACAAAAAAGCAACAGGGAAGTAAATTTCAACAGTATCTAAAATATAGAAAGATTTATGACATATAATAACTAATTATTAAATTGATAAATTTTACCAATTACAGTTGAAAAATCCCCTCAAATAAAAAAGTTGGCATGACATTGATCAGTAATGATATAAAATGAACTATAACTAACAATGGTAATTGCATAAAAATTATATTGTATTAAAGAAAATAAATAAGTTTCTTGATATAAATATAGCAACAGTAACTAGACATATTATATTAATTTTATGCTTAAAAAGATATTTTTGTTTAGATACTGTTGAAATTTACTTCCCTGTTGCTTTTTTGTAAAGTAAGAAAATGGGAATAACCTCAATAAGACAGTGAATGTTTAATTCTTATAAAAACAACTGTTGATTAAAATTTATTCTAATAATTAGAGCAAAGCCAATGACTGGATGAATAGTATAGACGGTACAAATATATATATATATATATCAAACACAGATGAATTTTTGCCTCCAATGAAACAGCAATTATCAAATGGGACCATAATGCTTATGTACTCTGCTCCAAAGTGATAACACCAAGGCTGTCTGGCATGATGATTTGCTATTGAATCCGTAAGTCAGTCTTTACGCGAAGTTCCACCTGATTACGAACTGATATCCTCAATTTTCACTTGGAGCTTTATTATGGTCATTTTTTGTAGAGGACAACAGGAGATGTTAATCCTACTTTGCTTTCAACCGTCTTCAAAGTTCATGTTCTTGTGCTTTGTTTTTCTTATTTCTTAATTTTCTCTAAAACATTCACTTTCTTGGAAGTATCTCCATATTTGTAAATTTATATTAATAAAATTTTTATTTAATTTGATATTCATCATACTTTCACTCTTAAGGCTCTGCTGAAATCTATTATTGCTACTCTTATAGGTAAAAAATTTATCATTAAATTTTGTGGCTTCAAATCTCTTTGAACAAACCCTAACTTGTGAAGTTCCTTAATACTTTGTATGGTCTGAGTTGTTATTCATCCAAGCTACATATGATTCCTTTGATCTGTAACGATATCTCTTAAGGTCATCTAGTATAGTGGGAGTCCGAAAGCTACATTATCCTTGGTAATTAGATCAGCATCTAATTTGATTAAGTAACTATACTCTTGAAGCTTTGCTTGAGTAATCACTTGATACTCATTTCGTAAACTCCATCTAATATTTATTATCACTTAAGAGATAGTTGAAGGGATAAACCTTGTATTTGTATTGATGATCATTGATAACTTTCTTATCCTAGGAGTCTTCTAGAATTAGATCGCTTTAAAGTGAAGTGACTAAATCAATTAAGGCAAGAACTGGTATTTTCTTATATTAAATTTTAATCATAATTTTAGTAATTTCAGATGCTAGCAGATTCATTTATAATGATTCACTAGCGTAATCGAGTTTTGCCACTTTGGAAGATTGTCTAGCTTTTCTTTTGTTTAGTAGCTTCAATTCATCTTCATGCTTTTCAATTTTTTATTCTTTCTTGTGAGCTTTTAGAAGATGCTTTCTTAAATCTTTTATATGGGTATACTGCTTATGGCGATTAAATTAATCATTCTTGCCATCGATTTTATCGTGATTTAAGTATGTAGTTGGCTTGGCTTCTCTATGGTCTTACATATACCAAAGTGATTTATAAGCGAAATCTCTCTCACTCTACTCACAAAAATACACTTCTACTTCTTCAGTTTATTAAAGGAATTTCATTAGTACCATTCTCCCCCTCTCTGTCTCCTACACACTTGTTTGCCATTTATTTTCTATTATTAATTTTTAATAGTAAAGACCTCAAGTGATAGCTCTGGTAGTTCTTTATGAAAGTTCATCTCATAGCAATCAAACTTTTTATTGCTGCCAAAGGTTAGTCTCATTCAGATTGATAAAAGTACTGTTGTTTTTCTAAAAATGATAGCGCTCATATTTAAATTTTAAATTAAAGTTTTAAAACTGCCTCTTTAACTCAGAGCTCATCTTAAAACTTTACAATCCTAAATTTTTTAAAGGAAATATTTAGAGTATTAGAGAAGAAAAATTAGTACTACAAGAAGATCCAGATCTATATATGTGTGAAAAAGTTTCCATTTTTAATTTCAATAATAATTTGAAAATAACACATACTGATTTAAGAATTGCACCTAATTAAGTACGTACTGCTTTAGGAGGTATTTTGTGATTAAAACTAGATGCTCTTAATTAAGTACTAACATTAATTAAAATTCCTAATTAAGTACTAGCATTTTAGGAGCTGCTTCTAATTAAGTACGTACCAATTTAAATTTAAAATATGGAATTATAGCAGTATAAAATTGACACCAATCTCTCAAGTTTGAAACCAGTTTTCAAAATCTTCTTCATATCCTACTTAGAGGTTGACCTCCTATAGGATTCCCATATTTAATAGTAAGTTTTACAGAGGTATATAACTGAAATCAATAAACTTAAATTAAAATATCATTTCTTAGATCTGTAAACAAGATGGAGTCAATGAATTATGCAATTAAAAGAGTGCAAGCACACAAATTGATTCATAAATTTAGAAGCAAGGAGGATTTACACCGCTACCTGATGCAACAGGGTAAGAAACTTATAGCAATTAATCTTGATATGTAGTTGATTTGTTCCTGCCAACTATGGAAGGTTCTAAAATTTCGTTTCTACGAGCGATACTTTGCGAAGAGAAGAAAGCATTGAAAACTTAAGATGTAAAGTTTACAGAGATCCCTAACTATCGAGAAATTTCAGTGACTAACTTATATGATGATGCTGTGAATGACCCAGAGGTTTCACCGTATCTGCCTACTAAGAAGCAATTGTTAAATTATCTGCCTAAAAGAAATTATTTCTTTGGCATACTTGCAATAATTAAAAGTGATTACTTGAAGGAAATTATTCTAGAGTCTCATAAAAAAAGGTACAGCATCTCTTCAGAAGATAAGGACAAACAAGGGATCAAAATAAATGACAGCTGGCTGTTAGAGCTGCATAAGCACCCTTATATTTTAAGTAAGATTTGAAGCTAAGTATTTAGAAAAATCTGGTACTGAAATTTTCATAATGAAGGAACAGAGCTAATTTCATAGAGAGCGAAAGTCGCAGACAAAGTATGGAGTTAGAAAGAGACTTTATTCAAATATTTAGCCTCCAGAGTCAATTACCTAGATGCTGGAGCTGGCAGCAAGAGAAGAAACCTAGGAAGGGATTCTACAGGAAGAAGAAAAGAAAGAGAAGCCAGCTACCTCGTAAGAATTTTAAATGAGACTTTATTATTATTATTATTATTATTTAATGCAAATGAGACTTTAATATTCATTTACTTAACTACAAAACTTATTTGTAAACACTCACTCTTCCTTCTTAAGCACACTTTTATGCCAACTAATTATCTACTCTCTTCGAAAAACTTTTAATAAAATCGACTTTATTAATAGTTAGGTAATTCTTCAGGTGATATAGCAGCAGTTTCTAATAATGATTTAGTATACCCCAATATAATTCACTTATTTAACTATGGGGTGTAAGTTGTAAGGCACGTTAAACACTTGTGTTTACTAAGTTGTTCATAACTCTTCCTTGTATCTTTAGTCTTGTGAACAGATAGATTATCAACAAATAGTACAATCTCTTATTCAGGGTACTTCTCTCTCATCTGCTCTAAGAACTTAATATACTGCTCTTTCTTAATTGAGAGAAGATGAATAATATTTGTTTCTAAACCAGCATCCTTTCTAATACCTCCTAGAATTACTATTGTTTGTATCTTGACTTTCTTGTAAAATACCTTTATATTACTATGAATATTATACCTTTTTATCTAGATTATAGTGTTGAAGGTAAACAAAAACTCGTCAGCATTAATAAACTTAATATTATTATGTTAACCTGTCTGCATTTATTCATAAATATAATTTAAGTTGTTGTTATAAAATGGCAGAGTGAAATCAATCGCTCTTTTGATAGGATTCACAACTTTATAAGAGATACATTTCGTATATAAAATGTTGGATAGATTAAGTATAGATCTTCAAATCAGGGAACTCACGATGACAGTTCATTAGTCGAGTGAGAACGAGGCAATTATATCATTGCTTCACTATTGATAAGATGATTAATATGATGTTATTAGAATTTGACTTCTCGTTTGGCTTAGTATAAAGCTATTATTACTTTGATTATACCAAGATTAAGCATTGGGAGCGAACAGTTGATCGGATTCTCTTTAAGAGCAGTGGTTTTGACTAAAAGTTAAGTAATAGTTTGATTTATTCAAAGTACATATCACATCCATTGTATATATTAAACGCTAGATCTATATTATCTTCATAATAAATAGACCCAAAGATTTTAATTATATTATATTCGCATTTAATTAATAAACCAATCCTTAACAAATTCTTTATAAATCGACGCACTTATAAACCTCATTAAGGGGTTTTGGGATTTTAAATCCTAGTCTTTAGTAATTAAT
This sequence comes from Oxytricha trifallax, assembly GCA_000711775.1. Classification (NCBI taxonomy): domain Eukaryota; phylum Ciliophora; class Spirotrichea; order Sporadotrichida; family Oxytrichidae; genus Oxytricha; species Oxytricha trifallax. Next base: position 3,543 of record ARYC01009491.1, on the reverse strand, counting down.
ATTGTTGGAGATAAAATAAAAATAATTTTTTTTCAGATAGATAATTGAAGCTTATTTACAATTATATTTATTTACTATTAATATTTAAGCTAATCACAGTATCTGCTGTAAAATTATTTTAAAAAAAATATTTTTAATTAAACTAAAATATTATCCCTCTTTCATTTTGTTCATATTGAAGATATTAATTCATATTAAATTAAACCAAATAAATGATTGGATATACCTAAGAATTTATCATAATTCACTTATTTAATAAAATTTATTATGTTTTTTAAATTAAATTAAAAAATAAATACAGGATTAAAGTTTATAATTTTGAATTAAATAGCTACAAATATTATAAAATTACCAAAAGTGAATTTCTTATGGAGCAAAAAAAATTTAATATTAAAAATATTTTTAAAGAAATTCCATAAAAACAAAATATAAATAATTTTATAAATGTTGATTGAATGCACAATATATAAAATTAGATACTAAATAATTTCATTGATACTTTGAATTACTAGCTTATTTTATACCAAAATAACTTTTTAAAGATGAAAACTTATAATTTGTTTTTAAAAAAATATTTCAAATCTTAATTATATCTTAATTTGATTTAAATAATAAAAACGAAGGTTTCCTCAAAATGAATAAAGTACTAAGAAAAAATTAAGAAAAAAATATGAATTAATTAAAATAAATTTGTAATTGTTATTAAATGGTTTATTTTATAGAACAAATTTACATAAATATTATTAATTTTGAGGGAGATAGAGCACAAAAAAGGCCCCAGTGCGAAGACCAGATAGACTTGGAGAGATTTGGTAAAGGCAGCATTGGAACAGACGAAGATACCTAAAACGGAGCAAAGAATTCCTCAAAAACCTCGATAAGGCGTCAGTGAAGTCGCATAGGTTAATCTGGATTCTAAAGTTTAAGAGAGCATAGATCAGATTGTCAATTAACCCAAGAAAAAATATAAATAAATAAATAAATATCAAAATTAAATTCACTAATAAATTATAACGATCTGTCCATCACAAGTAGTCTAAATCAATGCGAAAACAATACACCTCATTCATAAAAGCCTTATCAAAGGACTTTGTGACAAATGCCTATCTATAAAAAATTAAATAAAATAAGATTTACTGGAAAATAAAACATTTAAATTAAAAATATATCAGAAATATTGCATTGAACTTAATAATTCAAGTTTGATTTATAAAATGAAGATATTAATTTTGGTGATGAATATTTATATTTAATTATATATTCTTTGTTTAATAAATTATACTGCTTATGGAAAAGATATCGGCGGATGAGTTAAAGCAGTTCGGATCAAAGTTAATTGAAGACGCTGTTACTCTGGAGGAGCTTGAGAGTGCACGAAAGAATTATTGGGAGATTGAGGAAGAAAAATCTTCAAATTAGAATGAACAATTTTTGGACATCATAGAGGAAGCGACTATGAAATCTGATGAATCAGTGCTACTAGATGATGAAGAGGGAGACGAAAACTACTCATAAAGCGAGGTCGAGTAGTTAGCTCAAGATTCGGAATTCACAGTATCCGACCATTATGAACTCAAATATTTAAAAAAATAAAAACAACAAATTTATATAGTTATTATTATTAACATAAAATATTTATTATCCATTAAACAAAAGAATGGAAAATAATATACCGTAATTTTATCCATTATTAAAAATAAGTAAAATTTGAACATATTTGTCAATTATTATTAATTAAAAAATTAATTGGAAAAAGTATGAAAAATTAAGATAAAAATAATGTTTAATTAATTCTTGTTAAATTTTTATTTATCAATGTTTTCTTGAATATTATTCAAACCTCAAAACCCCTTCACCTTTAAATAGTTGAGTTGTGATACTCCACAGGGGCAATAATAATTATTATAACATATTTTTTTCATATTTTAACCAAACATAAACAATAATCATTATATTGGGTTATACAGACCTCTAAACCATGATTTCTGATACCACATGTGTCACTGCATTATATATTTAGTATATATTTATTTAAAGAAATTAATGCAGAAAAATATTTAATTTTATTTGACTATCTAAATTAATTATTTTCATTATAATATATATACTACTTTTTGAAATTAATAAGCTTTATTCCAAATAAATACAATTAATTAATTGATATCTGGAGTACTTTAATTTTTTTAACTAGTTGTAATATAAATAATAATATAATGAAAATAATTAATTTAGATAGTCAAATAAAATTAAATATTTTTCTGCATTAATTTCTTTAAATAAATATATACTAAATATATAATGCAGTGACACATGTGGTATCAGAAATCATGGTTTAGAGGTCTGTATAACCCAATATAATGATTATTGTTTATGTTTGGTTAAAATATGAAAAAAATATGTTATAATAATTATTATTGCCCCTGTGGAGTATCACAACCCAAATTGATTGATTGAGTTTTTTATCGATAAAGACTGGAATTGATGAATATTTTATATAGTTTTTATAGGGGTTTATAATTTAAATATTAGAAATTTAAGTGAGGATTTCAGAGATTTTGGGGGGCTCATTTTATGATAGCGAGTATATAGATGTAATTTTTAATTTAAGTTATGGATGTGATAATTATAGTGATAAACTCAAGCCTATTTTTTATTATAAGTATAAATAAAGGCTGCTCCAAAATCTTTTGCAAATGTTTGATCTCACTCAAAACCCCAAAACCCTTTCAGTAGTTTGATTGAGTTTTTGATTGATAAAAGTAGACTATTAGTGCATACTTTATTAGGGTTTTAATAGGTTTATGTAGGGGTTTAATGTTTAAATATTAGTAATTTAAGTGAGTATATGCGAGGTTTGGGGTAAGTTTATGACAGTGAGTATATAGATTTATTTATTTAAGTTGCGATATGGATGTGATGAATATAGTGAATAACTCAAGCCTGTTCTAAATTATACGTCTAAAGCAAGGCTCCTCCATAAATCTCCACCAACTGTGAGGTCTCACTGTCTATTAGCATTGAATTTAAAGAGATAGCATCTTAATTCTAAGCCTAAAAGACCTCTAAAATTTTTGCAGCATCATTACGATTATCTTATTAATGATAAGACTCTTAAATACTGGGCTCATTTCTCTCTAGCCTATAGGACTGTGATGTTTCATCGCCAATTTCCTGAGCTTCACATATCTGCTTAATCGATAGCTAACATATATAAAAAGAACGGAATATCTTACAAGACAGTCAATCGCATTAAGAGAGTGATTGACTTTAATGTTCCATTTTTATAAGACTAATTTAAATTATATATTCGATTAAATGCAGAGGTCTTAAGAGCATAATATAAAGTTCATACACGCTGATGATACTGTATTTACATTCAATACCTTTATATCAGGTTTGGTACAAGAGGTATAGTAATATAGAAGTTTATGACTAAAAGGTTAAGGTTTAAACTCATGCAATTCTTGAAGGAATAAGTGAAGATAGTGTCCTCGAGACTTATGTTATTCACCCTCGTTCTATAAAGACTGAATAATATATTAA
>ARYC01009490.1:0-11646 GCA_000711775.1 Oxytricha trifallax | reverse complement strand
TAAAACTCATTAACTTTATAATATATTATTAATAATTCTTTAGATCTTTTCTTAATTGGAATATTTATTATAAAAGTATTATCATTTATGCAATTAAGTACTAGTATTAAGATTTTTTGGATTATAAATAATTTAAAATTATTAAAAACTTCATATTAACATTATAAATTAAAATAATTAAAAGTGTACAAAGGGGGTTTTAGATTTATAATAATTTGAACTAAACATTTGTATCGTACTACATTTATTATAGCTTCCGATGGATATAGATACTCATAGACATTATCAAATCCACCACCAAGTCCATCATCTCTATGCACCTCATAAACCTAGATTTTATCTCCACCGTTGTCTTCACTAGCCCACAATCCAATGGTCATTTCCAGATCACTGGCTTTTATAAATGTTGGCATTGCAGGAGTAGAAGGTGCAACTGCAGTATTATTATTTATTTGATAGATTCTTACTTATATAAGCATTTTAAATACATTTTACAGCATAGATGTAACCAATTGGCGAGTATTGAGTCCAGCCAATAGCGTTTCTTGCTCTATATCTAGCTCTGTAGACCTTGCCTCTGCTCACTCCAGTCGTAAAAGTGTAGGAGGTTGAGAGAGAGTTAGTATCGTAACCATACACTGGAAGTAACTGGCCACCCATGCCATCATCTATTTCTAAAGAATATGAAGTAATTGGACTATTTCCTGCATCAATGTATATAAATGACTATGCATTTAACGGTTGCATGATAATGAAATAGTCTATTAAGTAATATATTAAAGCATCAGCTGGATCAATAGGTGTGATATCAATTTTAACTCTTTAAGTGTTTGTGATTGATTTATCAGAAGTAGGCGCATTTGTTGGGTCTAAGGGTAAGTCAGCTAATACAAAACCAACTGAATTACTGAACACGCTTCCTATTACATTCATAAAAAATTAGTATTAATAAAAGTTTTATGCACATATTTCTATTGGGAATTGTAGACTTCTATCTTAAATTAGAAGGTTTTACCCTCTGAACTTGCTGGGAAGGTGTCAGTTGTGTGTAATGTATATTCTGGTTTATCTTTTACCTCATTATTAAATAATTTAAGGAAATATTGACACCCAATCCCACAACATACTGGACTTTTCCTAATTTTAGCTTATAATTATTTATAATCTCAGTATCATCTATTTCAACAAATGTGGTTCCACCATTTCCATTATTGATATGTAAACCAAAGCCTAATATTGGACAGCCACCATTGTATCTTGGTTGTTTCCAAGAAAGTGTCATTTCAGTGATTGAACCTAGTAATTCTTTATATTTCAATTTGAAATTTAAGATTGTGATCTGAATATTTATATGTATTTATTAAACCTGATACAAAAGTAGGTGGTTCAATATCTGAAGGAGTTACACATGCATAGATTGACTCCTCAGCACTTTCATCTGTAAAACCATTTATATAAGCTGCTTTCACCTTATTAATTTATTAGATTTTGATTTATTTTCTTTATAGATTTGTAAAATCTATAAAGAAATTTTAACTTTTATAATATTAATTTTCCTTTTTTAAAAGTCAAATGACTTAATTAAAACAATCACAATATTTTCTTATGTTTTGCAATAAACTTATAAGCTTAACCAGTGGTAATATTCTATCTAACTAAGTAACTGGTGATACTTGGGAATCCCTACTCTCCATTGAACACTTCATTATAGAAACCAGAAATGGGATCGAACATATACAGGATATAGCCAGTTATTGCACCTCCAGGCAGAGTCTCATCTGTTGCTGGGTCCCATTGAATGCCTATTTGGTTTTCGTTAGTGAATGACACCAAGGATTCTGGCTTTCCAGGAGTTTCAAAATATATTAAGACTATAAAAAAATATGATGTATTATGAGAAATGCATGAGATTTACACCAATCTATTAATCAATCATTTATAACAATAAAGTAATGCTATATAAATATATAAGGAGGTAAAGGTTCATCTACCATAGCGAATTGAGAGATTGCAGAATCCACAGATATGCCCTTGTCATTAATTGCTCTAAACTTGAATTTATAGATACAAATTAAACAACTTTCTAAGTTAAATATGGTAATGTTATAGCACCTTCAGTTAGGAAATCTTCTACTTTCTTTAAAGTGTGAGACATTCCATTGTCGATGTAAGTTGTTACAGGTATAATTGCATCATATAATTTAAATTTTATTGTAATAGTATAAAATTAAGAATAAAATTTAAATATTTTAGATTTTTTATCATGCAGAGGATTGCCATCGTTCCTGTAGAGTTCATAACTAGTGATAATAAATACATAAAATATTCTTAACAAATATTTAATTTGTTATTAATAAGCATAACTAATTTGATTAAATTTTTTAGAGATTTTTTCTATCAAAGCCAAATAAGTAATAAATGTTTTTCAAATTTAAATTAAAATTTTGAGTTTTTAATGCTTCCTCCATCATCTCTTGGTTTGAAGAATTTTAACTTAATTTCAGTTGAAGATGCACTTTCCAGAGCTGGTGCATCTGGTTGACTTGGAGCAATTGCTGCCTAAATTAGAATGGTATTTGACTAATCAGACCATCCATTTACATTCTTGCATCTATATCGGAATCTGTAGTATAGCGAGATTAAAGATATAGAAAAAAACTTAGCATGTGTATTCATTTTTATAATTGTGTAATATCTACCTCTTATTATTCCTTCAGTGATTGTCTTCGTAGTCTGGATAACATCTCTAGTGGCTCCAACAATTGTAGTAAAATCTCCACCAAGGCCATCATCCATTTATAGTTAAATTCCTGTTATTATAGCGCCTCTGTTATCTGGCAGAGTTGTGCCAAAGTCTACTTTAATTTGTTTGTCATTTGTTACAAGAACATCATTAGAAGGGTCAGCTGGTTTTGCAGGAGGCATAGCCATGATAAATGAAGCTACACCTGATTGAGTCTTGCCAGCTTAGTTGTAAGCTTCAACCATGAACTTAAAAGTGTTTGATTTATCTGAAACTAAAAGAGTCACAACACTTTCATAAACATTTGGTTCGTAAGTGCCGATTGCTATCGCTGGAAGTACAGTTGAGTTTCCAGGGTTTCTGTAAACTTTGTAGTAAATTAGGGGACATCCATTAAGTTGCTTAGGAGGTGCCCATCTTATAGTCAGGGAAGTAGTCGTAGAAGATATGTAAGTAGGTACTGCCATGTTAGTGGGTGGAAGACAGCTGTAAAATATCTCCTCATCTGAATCACCACTCTCTCCATTGAAATTCAACGCTCTAACCACAAACCTATAAGACTTGCCAATAGTTAAGTTTTTCATGTTATAGTTCAAGACACCTGGTTAGCCCTGCCCATCGAATATGACCTTAAAATTACCATTATTTCCAGAGTCCATAAACAATCTATAGCCTGTAACAGGTGTTTATTAATCATTTTTTTAATTTAAAAAATGTCAACATATAATCATAATTGTAAAATGGTGTATCAGTATCTAGAACTTAAGTCCATTCAAGATAGATCGATGTTAAAGTACTTAGCGCATCAATTTTTATTAGGTCTGCTGGTGGTAATGGTTTATAATCGCAAGCTATTTGAACTTCATTTGAGTAGTCTGAATTTCCACGATCGTTCGTTGCATAGAAACGGAAGATGTATATCATGCCTGGAATTAGACCATCAGGGATATCGTATAAAGTGTGATACATAAGATTTGTAGAGTATGATGTAACTGGATCTCCAAAAAAAATACTCGGAATTTAATGATTAATAACTCATATAATTAGTTTATACAACTGAATTTAATATAAAAACATAGATCGAATGTAGGATCAGTTATTGCTCTCATCTCTAAGACGTAATCTTCGATCAAAGCACCACCATTATCTTCTGGCTCTTAGAATTTCAATGAGATATATGTGTTATTGTAAATATAGAAATACATACCTAGATAGTAATTTGTCAGGACATCTATAAAAATGGAAACATTTGCAATTAACCAGTAGTACTATCATCATAAATTGGTGCTGCTGGCTTACTGGGAATTTAAGCAGCTTAAATATAAGTAGTTTCTGAGAATTCAGACCAGCCCATTTGATTTCTGACTCTATACTTATATCTGTAGGTTAAACCTTTAACTATGTTTTAAGTTATTGTGAAGTATCTCTACATGCTGTTAACATTTTGATCCCCTCCTGCTAGAGAAACAAACTCTCCATTATAGCTGCAATTAATTTGTTTTGTAAGAGGTTTAAGTTTTCAAAACGAAATATAATGTCTTAATTTAATTAAAAATATTTGGATAGCCATCATCCATTTGAACATGGTATGATATGATTGAGCTTCCACCATCTAGAGTATCTGATATTTCTGGCATAAAGACTCCTATTTAGCTAGCTGTAATTAAACTTTCAATTCTTTGTGGTAATAATTTCGTCATTTAAGATTTATTATAGGAGGTTTAATAACTTTTGCATATAACAAAATGGAATAATTATAGTTAAATAAAATATATGTGGTGGAGTAAGAGGTTTTGGAGGAACACCTGCTATCAAAGCAGTCAAATATCCACTGCTTAAAGTATCATCAATAATATTTGAAGCTTAAAGTTTAAATCTAACATTAAGGCCAGTTAAACTAGAAGGAAGTGTAAATTGATGCTCAAAGAGATATGGTTTGCCTGCGATTGCTGCGAAATCTTAAAAAACTTTTGAAAATTATTGAGGTTTATAGAAATGAGAATTTATAAATATTACTGCAGAATCCATATTAAATGAAAAAGCTCCATTATTACTAAAACTAATTAATTTTAAAATAGAGTGATGAATGTAAAAATAATGCTAATCATAAACTTAATCTGAGAAATACTTTTTAAGAATTAATATCACCATTATCTCTATAGACAGCATATGAAGTAATTGCGCATCCACCATTGCTTTCTGGTTGACTCCATCTCAATGTAACAGATGTCTCGCTTGAGCTTATCAAGATGGGTGGCTTGACATTTGATGGAGCAACACAACTCTGTATTTCCTCTATATCACTTAGTTCACCCTCTCCATTAAAGTTGACTCCAGAGACCTTAAAGGAGTACATTATACCTGGAGTGAGGTTTGTTACAGTCTTGTAAGTTAGTATGCCCGAATAGATTTTAGTGAAAAGCACTCCGTTTCCATCGTCCATGTATAAATTGTAAGCCAGGATTTCAAGAGTTTACGTTGTGAGTGGATCCCATTGAATCAATAAAAAAAGATTTATTTACATAGTAGAATTTATTTTTGTTGTTGAATGCCAATACTTGTGTTAGAGTTTCCAATTAGACTTCTTTCTGGAACATCAGGTTTTGATGGCAATGGACCCATTCCAATTCTCACACTATCACTGAAATCTGAATCGCCCATTACATTTCTCGCAATAAATTTGAATCTATACTTTGTACTTTTTGACAAGCCATTAGCAACTCTATCTACCTTAAACTAGAATCTATCTAATGAATAATCATAGGTTGTCATATTTACAAATATTGAAGTCAATGTGCCTCCATCAATATAGAGGTCATAGTCTGTTATCTAAGAACCTCCATCATCTTCACTTCTGAATAAGTTGAGGAAAATATAGTCGTCTGTAGAGTTTAAGTATTTAGGGACTCCTGGAGCTTTAGGTACTGATGCAGGTTACAAGAAAGCAGTTGGACTCCAATCTGAAGCACCAACATCATAAGAAATATTTTAAATCTTAGAAAATGTATGTTAAATTTGTAAAATTTTAAAATTTAGATCATTAATAGCCCTATATCTAAATCTGTAAGTTTTACCAAATTCTAATTCATTTGCTGTGTACTCATTAGCTAAAGATAAGTTCTGATAAGAACCAATTATATCGAAGAAACCAGTGCCATCTGCAGAAGTTCTTTGCAAATGATAAGATATAATATTTGATCCTCCGTTATCAGTTACCTGTGCATAAGTTACTCTAATTTGAGTTGCATTTAAACTAATTTACTATTATTAATAGATTTTGCTTGCAAGTAAATATAAAATTAATAAGTGTGCTAAATACAGAACATAGATCTTAAGTCATGGTGCTTTAAAATCAATGAGATAATATTTTATTTTAAGTTTTTTAATAAAATGTATGCTTTTTATTGGGGATTTTAATTGGTTTCAAACTTGTTATAGCTAGGAGGTGCGCTTGGTGTCTCTGGTACATTAGCTGCAACAGCTGTGATGACATTTCCAATAACTGAGCCAACATCATTGAAGGCAGTTAGTTTGATTCTGTACCTATATCCCAGAGTCAAAGTTGAAGTTATTTCTGCTCTAAAAGTAGATGGACCAATATTGGTATAAACAGGACTAAAGGCTCCACTTTGTCCATTATCCATATCTAGGGTATACTTAGTTATTGTACAGCCTCCGTCATCGAGAGGTTGACTCCAACCTACAATTATCTTAGTCTTACTAGTGCTCTTCAGATAAACTGTAGTATATTAGGAGGGTAGATCACACGAAGATCTGAAGTTTGATGGCGACATGTCTGAAGGGCCATTAAAGTTTAATACTTCAACTTTATAATGGTATTCATAACCCCAACAATATTTATATATTAAATCTGATGCTTTTAAAATCTTTCTTTATTAATAAAGGTCATTGCTTTAATTAGTTTATAAAAAATCAAATGAAGTAAAATTCACAGTTTTAATTCAAGTCCAGTCTCTAAATTACTATGAGTAAAGCTAAGTTTATTGATATTCCCATTTCCATCATAGATCATAAAGTAGTCTCCATTCTTGCCAAGATCAGAGTACAGTCTGTAGCCTGTCACCGGAGAATCAATTGATGTTCCTATCGACCAAGTGACAGTAATAGCTGTTCTGCTAGATTTGAGTGTATCAAATTAAGGCATTGCTGGAGTATTTGGTTTCCTAGCAATTGCAACTTGTAATAGATCTGAATCTTCACTGCTTCCAATATCGTTTACTGCCACGAACTTCAAGGTGTAGATCTTTCCACTTGTTATAGTTATCGTCACAGCATTTTCTGTGAAAGTGTCTCCAACATCAATAGTTGCTTCTAGCTTAGTTGGGTCGTAAGAGGTTACTTCATAGAAAGGAGAGCCGTCACATTAAAATTTACATAAATTTGTAAATAGTCAGAACCTGAGTTGATGTAAAGTATATAATCTGAAATTGGGCTTCCACCATCATCTTAAGTTTCTCTCAAATCAACTATCAAAGTAGCTTAATCAACAATCTTTAAATTTTAGCTATTATAATTAAAATAAATTCATCAATTATTAGAGCTTTAATTAACTTAGTAAAACTTATAATAATTTAAAACTATACATACAAAACCTAAATAAACTGGACAAAATAATAATTCTTATAGTAATTAAAAATTACTTAATATTAAATACACCACACAACCTTCAAATGAATAAAATAAATTCTTAATAGTCAAGTAAAATTGTCTTTTCTCTTTGTTAAGAAAATTGTAATTAATTATTAGACGGATTGATATTTAATTCTTAGCGTTCTATTTCATTTTATAAATTTATAGATCTATAATTCATTTTTAATTATTATATTTTATTCCTTCTTTCAATTACCTATATTATTTACGACACCAGTTTGTTTTAGATATTAAACTAAATTATACAAGATAAGGTCAATCATATTTAAGAAGCATATAAAATATATTCAAACAAAAATAATTTAACATCTTATTTCCATAATTAAATGTATTTTACATTTAATTATTTTTAATAGAAATTTTAAAATCTTCTATTAATAAGGAATTTGGCTATAAGTTTTGAATAATTTTTTTAAACACTCTATACTTCAGGTCTGGGAGGTGCTTGAGGGACAGTAGCAGCTGGGATATACGCAATATCACTCCACTCACCAGCACCAATTGAATTGATTGCTCTATATCTTATTCTATAAGTTTTACCTTTCACAATTAAAACTCATAATACCTTTTAGGAAATTTATAAAGTTTTATTCAAAGATTATCGAAGAAGTATGGGTTAAATTTAATAAAATTTAGTAAAATCAGAGGAGTAATTAAAAGCTTATTATAAATAAATTTTATTGATCCACTGGTTTTCAGGAAAAATTCGAATTGGTTTTAATTATTATAAATCTCTCTCATTAAATTTTATATTTAATTTAGGGATAATATTTCTAATAACATTTAAAACTTCTAAATATATCCTTTTACAATAATTATAAATAAATGATCTCTTTCAAAGAATTTTGAATTGTTAAATAAAATTGTTCAACAAATCTTTTGATCTATAAATAGAAAGATATATGCAATAAATCTATTAATATTGAAAATTGCTTTGATAGCCATAAATATTTTATTTCGTTCACAGCATCATTTTCAAAAAAAAATAATATTATATCTATACTGCCCTATACTTGTAAATTAAGAAACCGTCTCAAATTAATCCATGATGTAATTTACAAATTGAATAATTGTAATTTCTTTTTTAATTTTTAGATGTTTAATACCATCGTTGATTATGACTTCAGTATCCAAGGTATTTTGACTCTACCCTAACACAGTTCTGAAGTCTCCATTGTTTCCATCATCAATTTGGATTTGATATCCTATTATGAAAGTTCCTCCATCTTCTGTGTCTGAGAGCTCATCAATTAATATCTTCAACCTAGAGCCATTAGAGTAGTCTTAATCCAATTATGGTAAAGTACCTGGTTTATCTGGAACATCTGCAATAATAAAAGCAGCGATGTTAGAAATAGAAGTGTATTTAGTGTTGCTAGCTTCTAATTGGAATCTATATACATCACCAGTCTCGCCTGCTGTAAACTCAACTGTGTGCTTGCTTAAGTAAGGCTTGCCATTAACATCACCAGGATCTACATCAATAGTTATAAGTCCATTGTTTCCTGCGTCTCTCTTCAAGTTATAACCTTTTAGAGGGCAGCCTCCATCATCTTTTGGTGCAAACCAAGCCAAAGTTATCTTAGTCTTTGTTCCTGATATTCTAAAAGGAGCTTCTGGTTTACTTGGAGCTTAGCAAGAATATGCAACAAGTGCATCACTCAAAGATGATTCTCCATTGAAGTTTACAGCAGATACTTTGAACTGATAAATATTGCCAGTTGTGAGGTTTGTTACAGTGTAGTATCTTTGCAAGGGATTAAGCTCACCATTATATACTACTTTGAAATTTCCATCTCCATCATTCATGTACAGTTTGTAACCTTGGATAGGTATCTCAGTCTTAGTTGATTGAGCCCATCTCACTGTGATGCTAGTCTTGCTTGAAAGTGACAGATCCTTAGTAGGAATAGCAGGTTTTGAAGGTGGAGAGGCAGCTGCATATCTTACTTCAGTGCTGTTTGTAGAGTTACCAACGCTGTTATTTGCTGCATATTTGAAAGTATATGTCGTTCCTGCTACAATCGAATTGTCTGCTAATGTAACAAGCTTTGCTTTGAATATTTCAAGTCTATACTATTAAATAGTGATCTTTAAATAAAACTAGGAAAATAATAACTAAAATGTAAGAGTATGAGTGTCCGACTTTCCATTATAAGTATCAACATGTATAAAATCAGAACCTAAAACACCTTCATCCATATACAAGAAGTAACTAAGAATTTAAGAACCTCCATTATCTGGAGATTCTTAATATTGGTCAATTACTTAAAAAAATATTTTAAAATATAATAGGTAGGCAGGTAATTACTTAAGCTAAAATCAGAAAATAGAATATTTAATTTGATTATTTGGTATTCGAAGCAATGAGTCTAAATTTATTTCTCTTATTACTGAAGTTTTCAAGGTATTTGTTAAAAAACAAATTTAAGTAAAATGAATTTTTTTGGTTGAAATTCTCAAACATATGAGAAACACAGATATTCAATATTTGTAAAGCAAAATAACAAATTAACAAAAACTAGAATTAAATTCTTAAATTATCATAAATACATACTCTTATTGAAATTTTATTTAAATGTCTTTATAAATAGAGAAATACATCGATTAATTAAGATGCTCTAATTTATCAAGATTGAACATTTTTAAAAAAAGCAAAGCAGTAATTTATACACTTATAAATTTACATTCATAGTTTTCCCAACTCCATTGTAATTTACTAATATAAAAAACATCTTTATATTTTTAGTATTTTGTTTGTTCATAATTAAATTCATAGAACTATAGTTGGATAGATGTGCCAGTTGATGCTTTAAGCTCTGGAGCTGGAGGTGCAGATGGTACAGTGGCAGCTAGTGCGTAAAGTGCTTAAGAGAACTGACTCCAACCTGCAACATTCAAGGTCCTATATATAAATCTGAATGTTCTGCCTCTCACTATTCCTTTAGTAAACTATGGGCATTATAGAATTTTGCATAATTTAAATTCAGTAACAACTTTAATTGTGTATTCTGTTACTAGAGAGATGGGATCGTTGCCACCCACGGAATAGAATGGTCCTCCGAAACCATCATCTATATATAGATCATAGGAAATAATAGCACTGTTTCCATTCTAAGTATCATCTAAACTTTTAATGAAATTTTATCATTTTATCATTTTTGTTTTTTGTATTTTTATCCAAGGTTTATGAGGGGCATTTGAACTGTAATTTGCTTGTCATCAGTAAGTGCTTAAACTAAAATTGGCTTGCTGCTTGGTGCACTTGGGGGTCCAGCTAGCATTTCAAAACCCCAAAACCCCTTAGTGAGGTTTATAAGTGCTTTGATTTGTAGGGTATAGTTGGGGTCTTATTGGGGTTAGTAGAGAAAACGCAGGTTTGATGTGAATTTAATGTATATTTAATGAGTATTAGTGTCATTAATTCAAATAAATTTTATCTGCTTATCTTTGTGGTATCTCTTGAACTTAGCTCTCTTTAATGTTTCAAGTATATCTTCTAATGATGATCTTGGATATGCTGGAGCTCTTACTATGATCATCTCAACCATTTTCTTAATCTAAGTGCATACATCTTCTTGCTTTATATGTTTAACAGCCATGCTTATTGATTACTTTTCTTGCTTTGTTCCGAAGTACGACATACTTTCCATATCGCACTCTAAAATAATTGCTGCTACCGCCCAGATATCCCACTAAACAGAGCCATTAGTCCACTTCTCTCTTATTGGGAAGTACCCAGGTGTGCCTAGTACTTTAGCTAAAGTCACTATTTCTTACCTTATTGCTCTATTGAAATCAATGACTACTATTTCTAAAGGACAGAGATTTAGCATTACATTTTCTGGCTTCAAATCTCTATGAACATACCCTAGATCATGCAGCTCTTTCACACCCTTGGTCATTTCCGTGAGTATCTCATTCAAGTCATCTGGGTATCTATTATGGTAGAGATAATCTCTGAGAGTCATTTCAAATTTCTTGAGTCGTAGTGCAATAAAACCATGTCCAAGAATAACTCCATCGAGTTTAAGCAAGTTCTTGCATTACCTTTTATGAGCCTCTCTTAGTATTATGTATTCATTGGCAAACTCATTTTGATACTGCTCGTTCCTAATAAGATATTTGAAAGGATATACTTCATAAGCATACTCATCAACTACTATGAGTTTTGCCTTGTTAGGCACATCAATATGTAAATAGTTGTCAATGCAAAAACTGAGATCTACTGC
>ARYC01009489.1:0-29773 GCA_000711775.1 Oxytricha trifallax | reverse complement strand
TTTTCAATCGATTTTTATCGATTAAGCTGTACCTGCTAGCCTCCTTGACTTCAAATGAGAAGAAATAAACAAGGGATTTTAATATATTTTCTTTTATTTTGGACATCGTTATCAGAAATATCTGCAAAGATTTACGCATAAGATAGCCCATACAAAATTACATCTCTCTCAATTTATTGAAACAGACGAAGATAATTATTTAATAGCGCATTGAAAAAAGTATGAGCATAATTTCGACTTTTCAATCGATTTTTATCGATTGAGCTGTACCTGCTTGTCACCTTGACTTCAAATGATAAGAAATAAACAAGGGATTTTAATATTTTTTCTATTATTTTGGACATCGTTATCAGAAATATCTGCAAAAATACGCATAAGATAGCCCTTACAAAATTACATCTCTCTCATTTTATTGAAACAGACGAATATAATTATTTAATAGCGCATTGAAAAAAGTATGAGCAATAATTTCGACTTTTCAATCGATTTTTATCGATTGAGCTTGTACCTGCTAGTCTCCTTGACTTCAAATGATAAGAAATAAATAAGGGATTTTAATATATTTTCTATTATTTTGGACATCGTTTCAGAAATATCTGCAAAAAATACGCATAAGATAGCCCATACAAAATTACATCTCTCTCAATTTATTGAAACAGACGAAGATGATTATTTAATAGCGCATTGAAAAAAGTATGAGCAATAATTTCGACTTTTCAATCGATTTTTATCGATTGAGTTGTACCTGCTAGTCTCCTTGACTTCAAATGATAAGAAATAAATAAGGGATTTTAATATATTTTCTATTATTTTGGACATCGTTTCAGAAATATCTGCAAAAAATAATACGCATAAGATAGCCCATACAAAATTACATCTCTCTCAATTTATTGAAACAGACGAAGATGATTATTTAATAGCGCATTGAAAAAAGTATGAGCAATAATTTCGACTTTTCAATCGATTTTTATCGATTGAGTTGTACCTGCTAGTCTCCTTGACTTCAAATGATAAGAAATAAACAAGGGATTTTAATATATTTTCTATTATTTTGGACATCGTTATCAGAAATATCTGCAAAAATACGCATAAGATAATTATACAAAATTATTTCTTATTTTATGTTTTAAGTATTTGTTTTTTTTTATAATATTTTTATTCAGGTATTTTTAGTGGTGTTAGTTTTAGTTAATGGAAATTTCTTTCTTAAAAACCTTTTAATTCTTAGTAGTTTTATGATTTTTTTTCTAACTTGTGATATTATTGATTTTATCTTGTTCTTTAAAATAAATATTAGTTACATATTTTTAATATATGTAAATATATTAATTTTTATATTTAAATCATTTTAAGTTATTTACTTGTCAATATTTGGAATTATATGAACATTATTTCCAAATTTTTAGATATATTTGTTTTGAATATAATCGAATTCTTTCATACTTATTTTTGTTTTTATTACCAAATATTATAAATTTTTGCCATAGATAATTATGTGTCTTTTTTCTTTTATTCATTCTCAAATGATTATAATAGATTTGTTTATTTTAAATATTTAATTTATTTACTTATTATTAACATCTGTTCCAGAAAAAATTCTTTTTTTAATTCTATAATCTTTTTAATCAATTTAGTTATTTCAGATGATCAATTTGTCAAGATGTCTTTTGATTCAGAAAATGATAAGTGAAATTTAATAATTATATATATTTTTAAGGGGATTGGTATGATCAAATGTATCAAAACGGTAAAAAATTGATATTGCATCGACTTAGATTTTTACGTTTTTAAAATTAATTTTATATCGATTAGATCCCCTCTTGTTTTTCTTTTCTTATATTGTTAATAACTTAGAAATTATTGTATTTTTAAATTATCATTTGGGATTTTCTTTATTTAATTATAATTAATTTACGAATTTATTTTAACAGGTATTTAGATATATAGTATAGTAAAAGATCATTCATAGTTTATTTTATAAAATTTGCTTCATATACATATAATAGAAATTGACGTTTTTTTAATATAAATTTGTTATTTAAATTATTCTTACGGTCATAGAAACGTTATTAGATTCAAACAAATAAAAGTAATTCGTTTTAATTTATATAAATATTTGCAATTTTATGCATTGAAATTTGATATCAACTTCAGTAATCCCTCATATTTATTTTAATATGATTATTTTGATTACAATAAAATTGAAATAAATATAATCGCTTGCAACTTATTACTGACTAGATCACTTCACATTTTTAATATTCGAATTTTGAATCGTAAGATATTTCATTGTTTTATTATCCAATATTTTCTCCTTAAATTTTTGCTTCATTATTGGTCACACTTCTCCCTAAATTTTAATGAGCGGTCTTTGAATCTAATTATGAATTTCAAAGGGATGTGGTAGAAACTTTGCATTAATGACTAATTCAATTATTTTTGTTTGAATGATAGCATTATTTCTCTGCTTCATTAGTCTTGTCATATTATCGAGATTGTTTTTGTTGTATTTACTGCTGTTCTTAGTCAGGTATTCTAGACAGTATTTTTAAGGTTTCTCCAAAATATTACCCAAAGCGAAGATTTGTCCAAAAAAATGTACAATTAAAAGAGATCTATTCCTCGTAAAATCCCGATCAAGTATAGTTGTGATTAGGCAATCCCTAAGTTTGGCAATGCCAGATTTTGAGCTCCAGTAACTTGTACTCTATGTTTAGGTAACTCTTTAATTCTTTTGCAAACATAAATTTATAGCAAACTAAAAAATTTACTTTAGTTGGTATCGGGATTTCTGAAAGTACGATTTGAATTTTTTTTCCGAATATATAAATGTTTAATAATACCTCAATCCAGAGAGTATGGTTTCTTCTAGGTAGTTACAGATTTTCACAGACTTCTGTTTTCATTTCAGAGATAAGTATAAATCTTCAATTGCATTAAACGATGGTAATTTGTAATATAAACAAAAACTGAAGGAAAAATAATTTGTAATATGAACCATCATTTATCTACTATATAGGTATCTATTAAATCCTACTTGGGTAAATTTTTACCAGTGCCTCCAAAAAGAAACTGATAGCAAATTAAGATAATAGGGGGTACTGAATACTGAATTGAAAGGCATTTAGAACAAAATAGTTATTCTATAATAATATAGATTTATCTAGGTGGAAATCAGAAGAGTTTGATACTTTTGCCATTTGATATGGAGCTTTTGTACTAGGATAATTAAATTTTTGCAATGTCACCATGAAATTTTCTTCCCATTTTATTTTCGTTGTTTATTTAGATTCAACCGACGGTGCTTATTTGACAGTTAAAGCTTGGTTGCAATTTCATTTTTATATTGTGTTGATTTGGTTTCTTTGAAACTAGTTCTGTTCAGCTATCGTTCCATTCAGGACTCCTATTCGGCATTAATGACTTTAAGTACTTGGCGGCTCTAAACCAAAAGTGTATGGTCATCAACAAAAGGATGTTTACTGAGACTCGCCCCTATTTGCTTTATTCGAATAACAGAGTACGTTATTCTTCTTCCCTAATTTGGAATTAATACAAATCTTTGAATTCGTGCGTGATGAGAGGTAGCGAGATTTCTATGGTAGGATTTAAGATATTTCCCATGGTTTAAAATCTTGAATAATCATTAGACATCATTATAAACTTGCTTTCTTCCTTCTTCGTATTTACAATACATTCAAGGCTTTTTCGACTGCGGACGCAAAGAAACTCGTAGAGGGTGGAACAATATTGCAGTTTACCACTCCCACGAAAGCATTATGGCATTTATTACGATTTAATTGTGCTTATTAGATTGTTTAAGTAATGTTTGAAAGATGCCAAGAGATAATTGAAGTCAAAATTGTTATGTAGAAGATTCTCCGTTTGGTTTTCAAGATTGTCATGTTGTTGTTTAATGATTCAAGAATCAAATAAATCATTCACTAATTAATACTAAAATCAAAACATCATTCTTAGTCGTGATGTAGACGTATCTGAGTGAGTTGACGTGGCAATTTCGAGAAATCGCAATTATGAAGTAGAAAGCTTCGAAAAGCCCCTTCCGCTATCAACTAGTCTCCTCCTGAATCAAAATGTTGACCATAAACTATCCGGAAACCAGAGCTCGCAGGACTTGACTCGGTGAGAGGGAGTTGAGAAAAACGCTTGGCTGTCCTATCATTGCTGGAAATCTTAATTCCTGTCCTTTCGCTGTGGTAGCTTCAACTCCTTAACCTGGTGTGGGAGAAAAATCCTTATCGTTGGCTTTAATGGTTTTTGTCTTCTCACTTTTGAAGGTAAAGCGTACATTCATCCTGCTTCCTATTACCTAGGAAGTTAACTCAAGTCAAGCAAACTCATCTATGCAGGGAAATCCTTATATCCAGTTCACTTCGAGGAGTGTAGCAGCTGACAGGCTGACAGGATTGTCTTGTTTGCTTAAAGAGAATGTGAATAACGAGTAAAAATAGTCATATACTGAATTTGAGTTTTTCTATGGATTCAAAAAGGTTCATAGGGTTACAGAGATATAAATAATAAAATCACGTATTTCGCTTGTATTAGGTTTAATTTATTAACAATACTTCTACTACTTTGTCCCTTTTAAATAACAAAAGCAATCAAATAATTATAATAATTTCATCTATCTTTATTAATTAAATTAGTCGCCTAAATCTTGATATTTATACCTTTGGGTTTTTCTATATCAATTCAAAAAATCTCAGTGTTATATAGTTTTAAAAAACAAACGAGAATTTTCATAGTATTTTTAAACTAATTTACCTCAGTTATTTATTAAATATTAATAGTTTGTTTAAAAGGATAAATGCCTAAAACGTTTAATTTTTACCATACAAAATATAATAAAAGATTTACATTTAAAATTAATAAAATATATTTTAAAGAGTTTTATTTATTTTTTTTTATTATATTATTTATAAAATTTCATTATATTAACTAAACTTTTGAGGCAATCATTTTTTTTAAGAATCGTTATTAATAAAAATAACCTTTTTATTATGAAAATTCAATATTTGGATGATGATGATAAAATCAACAAGAAAACCTCCGATAATGATGTGATAAATGAGAATAGCAATTTTTATGTCAAATTTTATGTTTTTTTACATAAAAATCAAGAATTTGTTGAAATATTTTATGTATTCGTAATTTCTACAAAAAATTATATATTATGTTAATATAAATATTTCTTAAAATGAAATTTATCAAATATGTTAATATATTTATATTAAACTTATTTTTTATCAATTCCATTTTATTTTTTAAATCTCCATATTTCATTATATTACCATCTGATTTTATAAATATTTTCAACTAATTAAAACTTTTATTACCCGCGTTCTTGAATAAAACTCTTTGCCTCTCAACTCACTCCCACTCTTTACCTCCTTACCTTCGCCTTTCTTACCTTACCCTACCTTTCACTAATACATAGAAACACTTATTCCCTATTTCTATCAGCTCCTTCCCCAATTCAATATCGTGCCCTTGACACCTTAATTGACACACTGTACTTCCCTCTATCTTTTGCTCTGAACCTTCTACCTTACTCGGACATACCTCTTGGAGAGTTACCACAGCTAGATCTTGCTATGCTGACCCTGTATTGGCCTGCTTCATTCAAATCACTTTCTCGTTGCTTCATTCTTTAGCTAGCATGGATGATTTATGCTTGCTCGAGTTAGAAGCAACTCGACGCTTACGCAATTATGCGGTAAAATGACGAAGTGAACGATGTGAAGACGTGTGGTAAATAAGTTTTATGGTGTTTAAAAGGTAAAAATAAAGATAAAATCTTCTGTCGCTATTGAAGTAAATGGAGAGGGAGCCTAAATAACAAAAATTGGTAGAAATTTCACTGTATTCAATTGTTAATTAAATTTATAATATTGTTAATTGTTTGAGGCAATGTAAAATTAAAAGTTAGTAAATAGTTTTTTTAGTTTGTGAAAATCTGACTTGTAGAAGTTGAGAAAAATATATAGTAAAGTTTAAAATTATGTAAAAATTGAAGGACCAAAATGTATCGATTTGGAGTAATTTTTTAGCTTAAAAATGATAAATCTTAAACATAGAAAAATACCATTTTCTGTATAAAATGTGAAAATGAATAATTTAAAGTTTAAATTACATTTCCAAAAAAATGGAAACATTTTTTCATGTTTTTTTCGTTGTAAAAAATCAAAAAATAGGTCAAAAATACTTTTACTGTTATTCCACCTTGAAATTCTCTTTTGATAACTTTCTTACTGTAAATCCATATTTTTGTTATTTTTTAATTTTTCATCTGAATTTATATCAATTCATAGGAATAATCTTTCATAATTTTACGAAATCATATTTAAAAACTCTAATTTTTTGAATCATAAAAGTTTAATGTTTGGTTTTCCCGCATGTTATTATAATGTGACTGATGGTCTTTATTATAAAATAATTTTCTATGGTATATTATGAATTTGACAAAAATTTACAGAATTTAGTAAATTTTATTTTAAAATTTCAAGTATAATATAATTAGAAAACCAAATAAAAAAATCTAATTTATAATTCTACACTTTTATAAATATCTACATTAATTTGTTATCTTCAAATATACCATTTAATAATATTAATTATTAATGATCATTTTTACCATTTTTAAAAAATTTGCTTAAATTAATTTAATCATTTTATTTATAAAAAAAGAATTTAAGTAATAAAAATTACTTTGAAATTAATAAACTTGAGATAAAATGCCTAAAATGCTTATAATATCACATATTAAATAATTAAATTCTTTGAATTTTACCTACAAAAATACTATTTAGTATAAAAGAAAGTATAGGTTAAATACAGTTAATAATAGTAGAAGGGAAAATAAAATATTTGGTTATTAAAATTAAAAATAATTACTTGAAATAATTATCAAGGATAATAAATATTAGAAATCAGAGAAAATGACCCTCTATTTACAGTGCAATTTCCGGGTTATTATTTAATCAAAGTGACTGGTCAATCTGTTTTCATCTTCCTCTTAATTGATGTAAAATCCATTAAAAATACCTTCACCTTAATTATTCTAAAATTACTCTATTGACTAATTTTTGCTACTTCTACTTTCTTTCAAGGTTTGCCTTAACTTTATTAGTAAGGGATATCCTTCGACCTCCAAATATTCCACAATAATTTTGCCAAATATTCCTTCACATTCAATGACTTCTTGTTTCATTAGTCTTCTTGTGTCTTCATTCTGAATTAAATCGCTCCATATATCAATCTTCGAATTTTAGTAGTAGTATTAATATGTATACGCATTTTTACTTACTATAAAACCCCAACAACTCGTAACTTTCTTCAATCACTTTTACTACAACTTCTACATTTATAATTTTCACAGATCTACTGAAATCTATCTTAATCAATCAAATCTACAAAAAATTAAACAACATGTAATACTCTTGGATACTTAATCAATAAATAGAAAAGATCTGAAATAATGGTTTTCTTTGTAGGTATAAGCTTGATGATTTATAATCAACGTTGCTTAGACTCCTTAATTCTTTAGGCCTATCACTTTGTTTCATATTGCATATATCACTTTTTATTGACCCCGAATAGCTTATAAGTGATCCCAGTATCGAGTTCACTTATCTGGTTCCTATGTTTTTGCAATACTTCATAGAACGGTATTATTCTGGTATCATTGTTTTCCAGAGTCATTGGTATCCTCTCGATCTTTGATGACACCCTGTTTTTACAGTACTTAAATACTTTGACAGCTAGAGGCATAATTATACCTACTAAATTCTTAAATATCCTCCAATCTATACCATTATTTTTTCTTAGTTATATACTCTAAGCTTGTCTCCCCAATGATTCTCTCCATAATTTATCTTCTAAGTTATTCAAGACCACTGATTAAAAATTCAACTATTTTATCTTTTACTGGCTGAACTGAACATCTTCAATCTGTCTGATAATTGCCTCCATTGTTTCTTTCGAGGATTTTTTGCTCAAAATATTTTTGAAATGTGTCCGTTCTTTTTTAATTTTCTATTGGTGTAAGTATAATTTTCTGACTAAAAGTTTTACTCTCACGCTGATCTTTAACTAGCTATCTACCTCTCTACATACTTTCTCACTAGGGCTTTCTCTTGTATATTTCTTTTACCTAAGTAACAAAGAGAAGTATATTTTTAGCATAGCATTCATAATGAATTTATAAAAATAAGAGATAATTTAAAGTTTTAAAAAGTATATACAAACACCAACACTAATTTATATTCTCTTTTATTTCACTCATTGAGTTGGCTTCCAAGAACGACCATCCTGGTCTAACATTATGATTCTTTGTGTAGATCTCTAAATTCAACTTGTCAGGGCACATCTTTTGCACGAAGCTGTATATCTCACCTGGCTTATAAGAATGCTATCTAACTGGTGCAACTATTACGTTCTCTGCTCTATGATATGAAACAATATCTTTAACAACCCTTTTTTTGGCAATAATGAATTCTCGAAACAATACGATGTGTAGAATTCCTATCCACAATTAATCTTACCAGTCTTTTGTAAGTTTAAGCCACATACCCTCATCGACTTCCTCATTGACATGTTTCTTAATATATTACTAAGCCAGTTCCCTTTTTGATTGACAACCCAGATGATAAGAATCCCTCTATCTTAAACAAGATATATTGGCATATTCAAAAATTCTTGATCTGAAACAGTGTCATAGGGTAAATCTTGCTTCAATCTCTATGTGTGATCCATTGTCAAAACTTCGTATAATCCGCCTTATCTATTCATACAATCTTAAGCTATATAGTACCGCATCCTTTAATCTCTAATATCCCCGTTATAGATGATTGGATCAGTAAGATTTTTAAGAAGTTGCAATTTAGTTTTACCTTAATTGCGATAAGCTCGAAATTTTTATAAATTCTTATTTAGACAATCGCTTCACCTTTTTATATACCACACTTGCTCTATTCATTTAGTTGACTCTTAATTATAGTTGTGTCTTTTGGCTTTAACTTGCAGGTTATGTAATGGCGATGGCAGTAGTAGCTTTTATTAAACTTTTTGCTGCATTAAAAAAATGTTGTTTTATTAATTTCTCCCATTCTCTTGTCTATTTGTGATCTTCCATGTGTTTTTTATTTATATGTGTTCTTCTTGAGCCATTATTCTAATAGTCCTTGTCACAGTAGTTACAGATTGGCCGAATTGTATCGTCAATTACTGGTAGCGTGACCCTTTTCCCCAACATCTCTAGAAAACTAATATATAAATTTTAAGTATACTTTACTTTTCAGGAATGTAGACCTACATTGGTAACCCTCAAACCAAAGCTTTGAATATTCATTATGAGCAATTTGTCACTTTCTTTTGGAATTTATGAGCAATTTGTTCCCTTTTTCCTAAATATTCAAATTATAATATAAACCATGAGTTTCTTAAAGAGAATAGATATTTGAAATAATTACATCCCCAAACTAGTTAGTCTACATACCATATTTTTATTATACAATTTATTATATTATATTAAAATTTTTTTTTACTCTAGGATGGAGCTTAAATAATTTTAATTTAATAGTATTTAATAAAATAAAGTCTAAAATCATTAATTTTAGGAAACTTTACAAAATTAACTCTATGCATTTTAATGGTAAATAAAATATTCATACGTATTATCTTCTTGCATTTTTACAATTATAAAATAATATTGGCATTTATATATTATTTTTTAGTTTGATTTTTTTATGAACTTAAAAATAGAGAAAAAGGGAGTGGCATGAAAGAAATTCAAACCAAGCTCAAATGTATGAGTAGCATATATAATTATTTATTTAATCTTTCAGTTATTAAGTTATTAAGGTATAATTTTTTGAGAATTAATGAATTTTTTTATAAATATAGAATGTGATTTTATTAAGTTTTAAATAAGTCTTAAAAATCAGCAAAAAGTGAATATAAGAGAATATAAGCTGAAAGTATAATAAAAAAATCTTAAAAAGTTATTGCTGAAATATAACAATATATTTTGAGTCGATATATGAGCGCATGAGCGCTAAATATGTGCGCTCATGCGCTCATAATATAAAAATTCCGCCCATATCAAAGGACATTTGTCTTATTTCCTATTCTTAATTGTAGAACCTCTCTCAGGCATAATCCCTTATATTTAATTAATCATTAATTATATCTAATATTTTTAATAATATAGTTTTAATTTTTAATTAAAACTTAAATATAATAAACCTAATTAAATTTCTCTATAGAGAATTATGTTTTGATCTAACTTTAAATTTAATAAATTTCGTAAATTTAAATATTATTAAAAATATTAGATATAATTAATGATTAATTAAATATAAGGGATTATGCCTGAGAGAGGTTCTACAATTAAGAATAGGAAATAAGACAAATGTCCTTTGATATGGGCGGAATTTTTATATTATGAGCGCATGAGCGCACATATTTAGCGCTCATGCGCTCATATATCGACTCAAAATATATTGTTATATTTCAGCAATAACTTTTTAAGATTTTTTTATTATACTTTCAGCTTATATTCTCTTATATTCACTTTTTGCTGATTTTTTAAGACTTATTTAAAACTTAATAAAATCACATTCTATATTTATAAAAAAATTCATTAATTCTCAAAAAATTATACCTTATCAATAAAATACATAAAAAATAGGTAAATTAAGAGAAATTCAAATCAATAAAAAAAAAAGCTTAAATATAACTGTATTGTTTTTAATATTTGATAAATTTAATTTAAAGAACAACAAGCATGGAAAGAACAGATTACAATTAAAATCAAACAAACCTCTCAGGAGCTAGTTTTTCAGCCTTGCATGCTATTTGTGAGAATGCAGGTACTAACTCAAATAACGAGGCATATCAACTTCTGATGCCTACTCTTTAGATGATTGAATAAACTTTGAATTCAGGAACATTATGACAACAAAGAAGTAAAGATTTTCAAGATTATTTGTCAGGGCTTCTTTAAATTATTTTGGTTAGAGTTGGATCAAAAGTTTATACTGACACTAAATCAAATATCGTTTAGCTCTTGGTAAAAATCTTCAATAACTAAAATAAAGTTACTGAGAACTGATTGATTGCATTGAAGAGCCTCATAAATGGTGTAGGCAACAGGCTTGACATAAATGAACTTGGCAAATATGTCGTATTTGCACTTAAAGGCAATAATGAATTGCGCTCGAGACTTGGATGCGGTATTGATTCAGACCTTGCAAACTCTTTTAGAGAGCATATCTACAAGACTTTATCTAACCATTAGAAGCCCCCTCTCAAGCGCAGATTCCTCTTTATAAACTAAACTCCAAACATTTTATGCAATTAGTGACTTGGCTATGCACTCTGGAGAAGTTTTCAGCCAACAATATTTATCAGACACTTTAATGATTTTTAGCAGTGCAACCAAATAAAATTTAGTTAATGTTACAGAGAAATTAGATCTTGTTCTTGCAACCTACTTGTAAAATCTTAGACTTGCAACGTTGGGACTAAAACTACATTATTGCAAGGAATCGAAGATGAAATTTCATCCTAATTTATGATTTAAATCACACCTATTTTCATGGAGTATCTCTAATAGCTCTAATCTAATGCTTTAAACTGCACATTAAATTAAACTTACCAAATATTTAAAACAATACAGTTATAGTTAAGCTTATTTCTCATTGATTTAAATTCTCTTCATTTAACTATTTTTTAATGTATTTTATCGATATTAAAATCTTGAGATTTGTTAAGCAAAATATAATGGTAATTTTCTATAGACTTGCAGTTAAAAGCTTGGTATATATGTAAAGACAATGTTAGGTTCATAAAAAAGGAATCCTAGACAAATTATTAATATTTGAGATATACCTCCTGTAAGTATATTACCTTTAGTATCTAATAAACACCTATTTTATACACCATTAGGGTGATTTATGAATATATTAATACATTTTAAACTTTCGACAATTATTGTAGAAATACATTTGAATTTGGAAAATTAATTACAATTAAATTAAATATAAATCAAAATCGTGGCAGTTAAAGTTGGCTAATTTGAACAAATCTTGGGCTCATTCGATAGAGAATTCAAAATTAGCTGGACTTTACTATTGGCGGTACTATTTTATCGCATCCCTGGAGCGAGATAACTCGACTTTAATGTGAGGGTATAATTTAATGAATTTAGAGGTGTTTAATTAAAGTCGAGTTATCTCGCTCCAGGGATGCGATAAAATAGTACCGCCAATAGTAAAGTCCAGCTAATTTTGAATTCTCTATCGAATGAGCCCAAGATCGTTTAAATTGGCCAACTTTAACTGCCACGATTTTGATTTATATTTAATTTAATTGTAATTAATTTTCCAAATTCAAATGTATTTCTACAATAATATATTCAAGTTTATTTAAAAATTTTATTTTTTACTATTAATTTTAATATCTGGTCAGTACATTAGTTAAATCATTTTTAATGAAATTTAGTATAAAAATATTAAAGAATCTACTCAGGGTTCAATTAAACTAATCAGAATTATTGTAGAATTTTAATTCGGTTAATAGAATTATTAGGTTTTTATTATATTATGAAGAGCAACTTGGTGACAGGGTATGACTATAGAGAACTATAGTAAAATTTAGATCTAAAAAAGATTGGATCACCTTCTTCAGATACAATAGTAAAAATTGTCTCATAATTATATCTAGAGGGATACTACCTGCCTCTCGACCAGCTGATTTTAATGAGGTTTATAAAAGATTTCCTTGATGGGGAAATAGAACTCCCCAAAAGCGCGGATGTGTAGGTTTTCAATGTGCCATATTTTGAAGGGAGATTAAGGAAGACTAACAAATTATGAGATTCATGAATTTTTATGAGGACTAGCAGACTCTTCCTGACAGAAAGTGCATGTATGGGATTCTTGGAACACTATGGCCGAACTATGTCAGCGAGCTTATTAAACACTCAAATAGAATAAGGTGCATAAGCGAGAAAGAAGAAGGCAGGCAGGAACAGATTTTTATTAGAGATGGCATATTTAAAAAGCTCTAAAGTGAGCCATTTTTCCAGTATGTAAGTTAATTTTTAAACCAATTATAGAGACAAAGAGAAAAGCATTGTCACTTATGAAGTATATGTTTAAACTAAGAACTTAGAAAAAGAAAAGACAACTCCATGTGATATCTCAACATTTTACAAAATTCAAGGAGGTGCCAGAAGGACATGGACCGATAAATATAATGAGAAAAGATGATGACTTAAATACTAGTGGGCCTGGAAAGCTCCGGCTTCGTTGATGAAGAAATGGAGTGAAGTCTATTTAAAGTTATATTATTATTCAAAATCAACTATTACTTCGCAAATTACTTCTTATATAATCATTGGCTTTAATTCCAGTTAAAATCTCTAATTCCTAAAAAATATAAGGTAAATTTTTAGAGAAAATTTGAATCTTAAATATATTCTTATAAAATAATAAAATGTGGAGGTGGTCAACTACTTCTAGAAGTTGAAGGCACCTCTGAAATTCAGTATAGATTATACATAAATCTTTAAAGTACTTACTTTATTGGTTGGAAGCATAACTGATGAATCCTTTATAATATACTCGAATCTCTATCTAATTCTCTAAATTGTATCAATCCTCACACTTTAAATTGCTTATTTAATCAACTTAAAATGCTGCATTTGATTTTGTTTAAAATCATTGTTAATTAAAGAGGTTTTATAATAATGCTTGACTTAAGAAATTACTTCCTCAATTAATGGAACTGAGAGAAGTATGGAGTATTGAAAATGCATTCCCAATCATACATTTAGATCTATTGTTTCACTGAAAGGGAGTGATGCACACGAAGATTGTCCCAAAATATTATTACTCCATCTTAAGGATTTTTAACTCGGTTGTACTCAAGCATGTCCTAGCAATCAATAGTATTTATTGAAAAAGGCTTTATTGGGTACCCTTCCAAACAACTGGTCCAGCTTATCCCTACAATAGCTGCTAAAGTTTTTATATTAAGTCCTATTTTATTCATTTTATAGTTTCTGTACAGCAGAGCACAAGACTTTTAAATTGCTTAAAGGGGCTTCAAAATTATTTTATCGACATAAATTATTTTCCTCTATTACTGGACTCTTTCTATCAATAGTTGAAAGCAAGTCAATCGCTACTCTGTTTGCTTTTCTTTCTAGTAATTTGTCATCTTGCTTTTTTCATGACATTATACTTTATTTTAAGTTTTTTGTATATACTCCGAAGTTTTGAAGCAGACAGATTAAACTCTGGGTACTGTCTATACAGTCTAATAACTCTGGATTTAATCGAAAGACTCTTCTATTAGTCAAGTGTTGAAGGTGCTACTAAATAAAAAAAATCAATCCAGAATTGTATTTCTCTAAGGGAAGATAACTTTTTCATGATGGATACTTCCTACTGCTTACAATCAAAAGAATTTTTAAACTTGGTACATCGGTACACCTAAAATGGATGATATCTCCCAGTAAGTTGCATAAGTTTTGCTACTATGGAATACAAGTTTATTGCCATACCGTAAAGGTATCCATAATGCTGTAGCCTTTAGAAGTTTTCTAACCCTGAAGTTCCCATAATTAATTTGCTAATGATATATTAATTTTTTTGAAAATTTCACTTTATTTCAAAATTATGGGGATTGTCAAATCCTTAGCACTTTAAATCTATCATGTAAATTATCTTTTTGAACTTTTTTTTGAAAATTTATTGAAGCCGTAGACTTATACACATTTTTTAAAAAAATTAATGACTTAAGATCTTAGAATTATTTTTATTTTCTTTTTTATGGGCTTAGATTTTAAAATCCAAACTCCCTCCACTTTTTATCCATGATATATATTAATCTTTACTTCTATCTCTGTCTTTGAAGCTGACTTTTTATCACTTCATTCACAACTCCCAATTTATATTGTACTGTTTATATTCCCCAATTACCTTTCATGTCAATTATCATTTCCCCATTGCTTTTTCGAATACTGAAATTTATTTTCTCTATTATTTCAATCTTGAATTATGTTGACAGTTGATTTATTTTTAATTTATTTATCAATTATAAAACTTTGATTCCTATTAATAATTTCCTTTTTAATTAAAATTTTAATTTTTTTATACCTCCTCATTAAAAATACAAAGATATTTATATTTAAGTTATTATGGATATAATCATTATTCAAGATTGAATTAATATATTGTTACTCCCTAAGATCGATAAGGCTAGAATTATTATAATTTTATCTATATATTTACAAGTACTTTTTGAAGTAATTTTTTTTGAGATTTTTTTATTATATTAATATTTATATACAATTAATGTAAATGAATATCCTTATGGAATTTAAAGTGAGATAGAAATTTTTTAATTTAGTTTATTTATGAGATTTTTTTAAGAAATTTGATTTGATTTAGAGTGTAATATCAGCATTTATTTTCTGTCCAGATGTATCAAAATATAATTTTTTTAAAATAATGTTTTTCAAAAAATGTTTAAAATTCAATGATAAAAATGATTATTACTTAAACCTTATTAAACTTAGATAATAACAATCATTTTTTTGAATTATTGTTAAATTTTATACTCAAATTCAGATGAATGGACTGAAACTTATATTAGTTTAAATTTATAAGTTTTATAATGAATTATTAATTTGGTTGTACAAAAGCTAATAAATTTATAAAATTTTCATATTATTCCAATATTTTATAAGCTAACTAAGTATGAAAACTATGATATAGTTCATTTTTTATATTTAAAATAATAATAATAATAATAATAAATAAAAAATTAATTTTTAATAAATGACAAAAAATCTTAAACAATATAAACTATAAGTGTTTTATATTTTTAAGGAATCTTATTTTCCTTTATTATATATTAATTTTATGTAGATTTAAAAGTTAATAATTAAAATATTTTGGATTCATAAATTTATTGCAAAGAAATCAATGTCCAAAACTATTTAATTTAATGAGTTCATAGAAGAAGGTTTAATGTAGATTTGATTATTGATAATACTTAATAAAATTAAGCTTGCCTAACTTTGAAAGGAATTTGAATTAAATTATGTTAAAAATATTTAATTAAAGTATGAACTTTGGGGGGGGTACCTGTATCACACCCCGACTATGTTTTTTGTAAATTAAGTGTTGTATGAATACATTTGAAATAAATTAATATCAAAATATTGGCAGTTAAAGTTGGCTAAATTGAACGATTTTGGGGTCATTAAACAGGGAATTTAAAACCATCCTGCATACTTTATAATTAGCCGTACTATTTGTAGCATTCCTTGAGAGAAATAACTTCAACGAATGTTAGGTTATATTTGGATGAACTTAGTGTTTCTTAATTTAATTGATGTTATTTATCTTCAGGGATGCTATAAATAGTACTGCTAATATTACTAAAATACTAAACTTTTCTTCTGATTTATTAACATCTTGACTTTTAAATGTACAAAAAATGTACAATATACAATGTACTATTTGAGAGAATTAAATTTAATATTAATGTACAAAAAGTGAAGTATAATAAGTTTAAAGTTTTAATTAAATATTGTGCGTTCATTATTAATGTCAAGGCCCTCTGATCCGATCAACTCCACCTCCCGCGCACCGAAGTTTTTTATGGCTCTTTCGACAGTACATCAGACTGCGCTATACCGCATCTTGCCTGAGCTAGATCACCCGTGCCTTAGAGCTTCGCTGTGACCGGGTTCTCCTAGGTCTACCGAGATATTATGATTTATTTTGTTTTTTTTATGCACAAGTCACAGGTTCCGCATCTTCCACATTGAGAGAGGTGAACGCTTTAAGTAACAGTAGCCGAATTCTGCTCTAAGGCACGGGTGATCTAGCTCAGGCAAGATGCGGTATAGCGCAGTCTGATGTACTGTCGAAAGAGCCATAAAAAACTTCGGTGCGCGGGAGGTGGAGTTGATCGGATCAGAGGGCCTTGACATTAATAATGAACGCACAATATTTAATTAAAACTTTAAACTTATTATACTTCACTTTTTGTACATTAATATTAAATTTAATTCTCTCAAATAGTACATTGTATATTGTACATTTTTTGTACATTTAAAAGTCAAGATGTTAATAAATCAGAAGAAAAGTGTATATTATTACCGATAATTAATTAGATTATAAATAACGAAATGGCCTAATCAAATTAGTATAAATAGCGTACCAAATTAGTGGCTGTTACTATTTAGGTTAAAACCGATTAAAATTTACTTATGTCAATTTCCCGAATCAAATGTATTTTAGTAATAATAAAGTTTTTCATTTGTTTTTTATAACCTCTTTAATGAGCCCATGATCATCCTTCAAAATGACCAACTTTAACCGCCAATATTTTAATTTAAAATTATTTTAATTAAATATAATTTCAAATTTCAAATAAATTCTTACAATATCAATAATCTACGATAAAGAAAATTTGTTTCATAACTACGAAAATGATATTTAATAATTTTAATAACTTTTTGGGAAAAAAGTTTTTTTTCATAATTTCAAGTCCTTTAGCTATTTAAGGATTCTATATAAACTTTATTAAGCAATTAAATAATATTATACAAATCACATAATCTTCATTTTATAAATATCATAATTTAATTTTATATCTGCTCCTTGTTTTAGTCCTTTAATTCTATTAATTAAATTATGAATTTATCTGAAATAAGTCACAAAATTTGTGATTAAATATTTGAAATTTGTGCTATATTAGTGTAAATTTATTATTTTTTAAGATAAATAACCCTGGGAAAGCTACCAAAATCATTTTTAAATATTATATTCGTAATTTTTGACACAATTTTGCTTTGTCGTGGATTATCTTTATTATTTTTATGAAATCTAGTGTGGTGTAAGAAAGGTATCTCCCGAACTTTCAGAATATAATTATAAGCAAAAATTTTATCTTAATATGTGAAAATCGAGAAATTTTTGATAATTATTAGAAAGCAATGAAAAATTATCTTTAAATATTTTATAATTTATCTATTTATATAATGCATGCCAAACTAATTAGATTTGGTGATGTATCTCAAATAATGAAATAATTCTTTAGTAAATGCCATCAAAGATTTAACAAAAATTTGAAACAGTAAAAATATTAATTTTATATTGTAATTATGGTTTTTTTACTTAATATACCTAATAAATATTTTTAAATTATTAGGGGATGTAGTAATGAAAAAGAATTATTGGTTAAGGCACCGCTTTCTATTTTTATATAGATATAATATCTATTTCTGATGCAATTTTGATATATTTTTTTTAAAAAAAATATTCATTCATAGTAAGTTATTCTAAAATAGTTTTTTTTCGTTTTTATTATTTATGAACTTTCAATTACCTTAAAATCAGATTTCGCCATAAATTATGCAATAATCTCTATTTATTAATGATTTTCTAATTAAATATTTTTATCTTCTTAAATATTTTTGAAATCCCAGTGGGTTTCCTATTTAACTCCCTAGATTGCAAATTTCAAATTGTGTCTACTAATAGCTTGATAAACTTGTTTAATAGATAAATGGAGAAATTATAATTTTTCCCCTTAAATTATTAACATCATCATGCCATTACATTTTTGAGTAATGGCCTACTGACGTAGCAAAAAATATTATAAATCAAAATTTATAAATATCTACATAACATAAAAGTATTAACATAAGATATTATTATTCTAAAAAAAATGTCTTTAAATCGCCTAAAAAATTTATTAAGAAGCTTACGAAACCTACTTTACATTATAAACTTTAAATTATTTGTAAAATCACAATAAATCTCAAGTAAAATTTCACTTGCGATTTATTTTCATTAGTTGTTTCTATAAAAAACGTAGATTCATCTACCTAATAAAATCTTGATGGACCTTAAAGACATTTTTATAGAAAAATAAGTTATCTTAATTTTTTCGTTCTTTATTGACGTTTCTAAAATTTAAATTAAAAATTTTATCTTACACTCAATCCATTTCTTAAAAATATAACTTTTTTCTCATTTCCAATTTGTTTGATCAAATTAATCAATCTTTAGTGTTCTAAAGATACCATATTTTTAAATTAAAATTTTCATGTTCTTCTGATCTAAGACTAATATTATTTCATTGATTTTAGTTTCCTTAATTTTACTTACATTCCTTGGTAAATTGATTTGATTTCCGTTGACGTTTAAGCAATTTTATTTGATTGTAACTCATGTTTTAAAAATCCTCAATATTCAAGAATTACGCTCTCATTAAGGGAGTATGTTTATTCATTATTATTGATATTTGGACATATCGGTCTATATGTGATCATACAAACTTATCAGTATATATCAATTTTTTAAATATTTTGTTCATCGAGTTTAAATTACGTTTACAGATTATACTGTCGTGCACAGTTTATGGAAAAAAATTTATAACTCATAGTGTAGTCGAAACGTCACGGTGATCACTGCAGGTCACAATGTTGTCTACATACAGATCACAATTTACGCTCAGATGTCAAAGATAACGCCCGTGTTTTTGAGGTAAGTCCACAGCTCAAATGTGAAGTTCAGATCTCAAATATGGCTCTAAGAGAACGCTCAATCTTTTACACATCACAGTGACGACCACAGATTGCACCGTAGTCCAACGCTCATAAGCAACGTTCATACCTTACGGAGAACTCTTCGAGTACATAAAAATTCATGAAATTTAATTGTCATTTTATTTATAGAGAGAATGAAACAAGTATAAATATTTAATTTGATTGTGCAATTGGGAAATGCTACTTTTGCATTTCAATTGAAAATTCAGCGTGAACAGTAACTAAAAGAGCATTTGGATGTAAAATATTTTGATTTTAAAATCAGTGGGTTCAAGATTTTGTTCAAAGAAAATAATTTAGTTAAAATTTTAACTTGAGTTTTTCAAAAAAAATGTGGTAAAAGCTAAAAATATACTTTGAGCGCATTTTGTTATGGAAATTTGATGAGTGTTAATAAAATGCAAGCATTATATGCAGAGAAATAAGTTTTATGCAGTTACATGTCAAATCATAAATAAGCATAATTTAGCTCATGTATAGATATTTTCATTGACTAATATTAGTAACATCGTAAATGTAGCTGCCTAAAGTGTTAAGATTAAACACAAATTAGAAGTTTAAGATTCGTTTAGACAAAATTAAGCTGCTGAACAGAAAATGTTATCAAATTTCTGGCTTCAAATATATTATATTGATGATAAGCAGCTAATAAATCAGCAATTAAATTCTCACATAAAATTTCAAATTTTCAAGAAACTCCATTATCTTACTTTTACACATGAGGCTTATTAATATTAAAAGTGACTGAATAAAGTAAAGATTGAGTGATAATAAAACTATAAAAATAATAACCGTAAAAAGCTAATTTATATATTAAAAAAAATTAGAATTTTTTAGTTTGTTTACACATAAAGTTAGTATTTTTCTTATAATTAGATAATTTATTAAGTGAATACGCATGCTAAAAAAATTCATAATGGAAAACTATTGTAGAAATGCATTCAAAATTGGGAAATTAATTCAATTCAAATTTAAATTAATTTAAAATCTAGGAAGTTAAAGTTGGACAATTTAAGCAATATTGAGCACATTGGAAATAAAATTCAAAATTTGCTGGACTTTGTTAATGGCAGTACTATTTAACGCCTCTATTAAACGAGATAACTTTACTTAAATTAAAGACTTCTAAATTCATTAAATTATACCTTCACATAAAAGTAAAGTTATCTCAAACCATGTATGCGTTTAAATAATACCGCCATTAACAAAGTCTAGATAATTTTGAATTCTTTATCGAATGAGCCCAAGATCATTTTAATTGGCCTACTTAAACTGCCACGATTTTGATTTATAATAATAAAGATATAATTAATTTTTCAATTTTGAATGTATTCCTACAATAGTGAGGGGAGTCTTGTTTTAAACAGCTTTGTAAAATTGGAGATTTTTTTTTATAATTAATTATTATATATAAATTACTAGCATTATTTGTATATACGAGAATATTTTTAATATTAATTGATTATAAAATATAATTCTGTTGCTTTATAAAATCTATTTATATAATTAATTTATATTTATATTTCCTTTAACTTATAATATAAGAGTATTTGATTAAATCATAATTTCTTTTTTTCTTATTAATATCAAAACATTGGTTGGTATATTAATATCGATCATAAATCTCAAAAAATTAAAATTATATATATTATCAACGTAAATAATTTTTTAATTATTTTTTATGAATTAAAATGAAATTATGCAAATGAATCTGCATAAAAACATTTTTCAATTGTTAAGCATCTCTCCAATAATTTTAAAAGTAAATGTTAATTATATACATTATTAGAGCATTTATCCACATATTTTTACAAAAGGCAATAAAAATCTAAAAATAATTTCAAAATAATTTAATTATTTATTACAATTGGATGTCAAAAAGGCGAGTGTAGAGAATCAAATTCGCAGCATCTTTACTAAAAATTAAAAAGTCTAATAATAATGCAAAAAATGCTTATAAAATTTCTTCATCGTAAAATAACCAAACCTTTGACTAAGAAATTAATAAATTATAAAATAAAAACTTTTGTTTAAAATAAAACTAGGCATATATCATATTCATACCATGCATGTCTGAACCACCATCTATCTAAGCTGTTTAAGTTACTTCTCAATTATCCTTGGGTAATCTTTCACCGCCCCTTAGTCAAAGAGACTAATAGTATATTAAGATAGGAGCGTCCATGGAATCTTGAATTAAAAGATATTTAGAACAAAATGCTTTTTGCACTAGAGCAATATAGATTTCGTTAGAGGAAGCTCTAGAGCTTAATGCTTATGTAAAGAGAATAATACTTTTGCATTATCCAAATAAATATACACAAAGGCACTCATAGAATATTTTTCAATTTATTTTTTATATTTATAAGGTGCAGGCTGTGTGACAGTTAAATCTATTACCATTCCTTCTTTAAATTTTGTTTATTATATTTTCTTTGCAATTAGCGCAACTCGGCTCTCCTTCCTTTATGGCTCTAATTGAGACACGCTTTAAATTAGCTAGCATGAAGGTTTAAGTCAATGCTGTCGGACCCATACCACTATATGGAAATTAATACTAGGGCTTGAATTTCACCTTAATAGAGGTATTAATCTAGCATATTCAAAATGAGGAAATTTAAAAAATAAAATATAAATTAAACTAATATAAACAACCTAAATTTGAAAGGAATTTAAATAGAATTTGATATTGTAAGTATCCAAAAATGTCTGATTAAAATGGCCGTAACTATGCACCAACTTCAATAAAAAGTATAAAAGTAAGAATCCTGCTTTGGTAATTCTTTTATTTTAGTTAAATTTTATTTTTCATTTGTTTTAAAACCAAAAAAAAATATACCAAAGCAGGATTCTTACTTTTATACTTTTGTTGAAGTTGGTGCATAGTTACGGCCA
Organism: Oxytricha trifallax; assembly: GCA_000711775.1. Taxonomy (NCBI): domain Eukaryota; phylum Ciliophora; class Spirotrichea; order Sporadotrichida; family Oxytrichidae; genus Oxytricha; species Oxytricha trifallax. The sequence continues at coordinate 7,218 of ARYC01009489.1, read as the reverse complement.
TTTTAATCAATCATTTTTGGATACTTACAATATCAAATTCTATTAAAATTCCTTTCAAATTTAGGTTGTTTATATTATTTTAATTTAAATTTTATTTTGACAATTTCCCCAAAATACTAGATTAATACTGAGATAACTGTAGTGGATCATATATGATAACAATTGTTTGGTAAAGTGTCGAATAATCATGATAAAAACTAATATGGCGCAAGACATCTTCCTAGTCAATAATAAAAAATAAAGAGCTTCTTTGTATGTTTGCTTGATATAATGGTTATAAATAAATATTCTGAAAATATTAAAAAGAAACCTTGCAGTTCAGGAGATCATAGAAATCAAAAATTAAAAAAATAAAAATCTCATATGAATAAAATAACTACTCATGAAAGTATTGATGGTTGTAAGAGGCAATAGAATATATCGGTTCATATGATTGATAGGTGTGTAGTTGATAATTTCAAAAATAATATTATTGATATTAAAAGCTAAAAAAAATCTTTATTTAGTAATTAAAATTGTATTTATAAAAGATTAAGTAGTAATAATACCATTGTTACTATTAATAATAAAATTATAACTAAAAATAAAAATAAAAAAAAATAATATTCAAATTAAAATTATATTTATTAATTTAATAAATCACAACAGGTATATATTTTAATATAAGAAAAATAATTATAAGGAATAATAATAATTAATAAGATTGAAAAAATTAAAATATGGATTGAGCCGCATGAAGTGAAAGAGCTAGCATCACGATTTTCCCACGAATTTCGAATTTTTTAAACGATGAGCTACAGACTTTAAATCTCACTGTTCCCATCAATTAAATGCTCCTGGAAAAGAGTACGATACCTAGATTTCTCTGCCATCTCTCGTTTATGAGATATTGAGTATTTTTGGATTTGAATTGAGCCGCCTGAAGTGAAAGAGCTAGTATCACGATTTTCCCACGAATTTCGAATTTTTTAAACGATGAGCTACAGACTTTAAATCTCACTGTTCCCATCAGTTAAATGCTCCTGGAAAAGAGTACGATACCTAGATTTCTCTGCCATCTCTCGTTTATGAGATATTGAGTATTTTTGGATTTGAATTGAGCAGCCTGAAGTGAAAGAGCTAGTTTCACGATTTTCCCACGAATTTCGATTTTTTTAAACGATGAGCTACAGACTTTAAATCTCACTGTTCCCATCAGTTAAATGCTCCTGGAAAAGAGTACGATACCTAGATTTCTCTGCCATCTCTCGTTTATGAGATATTGAGTATTTTTGGATTTGAATTTAGCCGCCTGAAGTGAAAGAGCTAGCATCACGATTTTCCCACGAATTTCGAATTTTTTAAACGATGAGCTACAGAGTTTAAATCTCACTGTTCCCATCAATTAAATGCTCTTGGAAAAGAGTACGATACCTAGATTTCTCTTCCATCTCTCGTTTATGAGATATTGAGTATTTTTGGATTTGAATTGAGCCGCCTGAAGTGAAAGAGCTAGTATCACGATTTTCCCACGAATTTCGAATTTTTTAAACGATGAGCTACAGTCTTTAAATCTCACTGTTCCCATCAGTTAAATGCTCCTGAAAGAGTACGATACCTAGATTTCTCTGCCATCTCTCGTTTATGAGATATTGAGTATTTTTGGATTTGAATTGAGCCGCCTGAAGTGAAAGAGCTTGCTTCACGATTTTTCCACGAATTTCGAATTTTTTAAACGATGAGCTACAGACTTTAAATCTCACTGTTCCCATCAATTAAATGCTCCTGGAAAAGAGTACGATACCTAGATTTCTCTGCCATCTCTCGTTTATGAGATATTGAGCATTTTTGGATTTGAATTGAGCCGCCTGAAGTGAAAGAGCTAGCATCACGATTTTTCCACGAATTTCGAATTTTTTAAACGATGAGCTACAGACTTTAAATCTCACTGTTCCCATCAATTAAATACTCCTGGAAAAGAGTACGATACCTAGATTTCTCTGCCATCTCTGGTTTATGAGATATTGAGTATTTTTGGATTTGAATTGAGCCGCCTGAAGTGAAAGAGCTAGCATCACGATTTTTCCAGGAATTTCGAATTTTTTAAACGATGAGCTACAGACTTTAAATCTCACTGTTCCCATCAATTAAATGCTCCTGGAAATGAGTACGATACCTAGATTTCTCTGCCATCTCTCGTTTATGAGATATTGAGCATTTTTGGATTTGAATTGAGCCGCCTGAAGTGAAAGAGCTAGCATCACGATTTTTCCACGAATTTCGAATTTTTTAAACGATGAGCTACAGACTTTAAATCTCACTGTTCCCATCAATTAAATACTCCTGGAAAAGAGTACGATACCTAGATTTCTCTGCCATCTCTCGTTTATGAGATATTGAGTATTTTTGGATTTGAATTGAGCCGCCTGAAGTGAAAGAGCTAGCTTCACGATTTTTCCACGAATTTCGAATTTTTTAAACGATGAGCTACAGACTTTAAATCTCACTGTTCCCATCAATTAAATGCTCCTGGAAAAGAGTACGATACCTAGATTTTTCTGGCATCTCTCGTTTATGAGATATTGAGTATTTTTGGATTTGAATTGAGCCGTCTGAAGTGAAAGAGCTAGTATCACGATTTTCCCACGAATTTCGAATTTTTTAAACGATGAGCTACAGACTTTAAATCTCACTGTTCCCATCAATTAAATGCTCCTGGAAAAGAGTACGATACCTAGATTTCTCTGCTATCTCTCGTTTATGAGTTATTGAGTATTTTTGGATTTGAATTGAGCCGCCTGAAGTGAAAGAGCTAGCATCACGATTTTTCCAGGAATTTCGAATTTTTTAAACGATGAGCTACAGACTTTAAATCTCACTGTTCCCATCAATTAAATGCTCCTGGAAAATGGTACGATACTTAGATTTCTCTGCCATCTCTCGTTTATGAGATATTGAGTATTTTTGGATTTGAATTGAGCCGCCTGAAGTGAAAGAGCTAGCTTCACGATTTTCCCACGAATTTCGAATTTTTTAAACGATGAGCTACAGACTTTAAATCTCCCTGTTCCCATCAATTAAATGCTCCTGGAAAAGAGTACGATACCTAGATTTCTCTGCTATCTCTCGTTTATGAGTTATTGAGTATTTTTGTATTTGAATTGAGCCGCCTGAAGTGAAAGAGCTAGCTTCATGATTTTCCCAGGAATTTCGAATTTTTTAAACGATGAGCTACAGTCTTTAAATCTCACTGTTCCCATCAATTAAATGCTCCTGAAAATGAGTACGATACCTAGATTTCTCTGCCATCTCTCGTTTATGAGATATTGAGCATTTTTGGATTTGAATTGAGCCGCTTTAAGTGAAAGAGCTAGCTTCACGATTTTCCCACGAATTTCGAATTTTTTAAACGATGAGCTACAGACTTTAAATCTCACTGTTCCCATCAATTAAATGCTTCTGAAAAAGAATACGATACCTAGATTTCTCTGCCATCTCTCGTTTATGAGTTATTGAGCATTTTTGGATTTGAATTGAGCCACCTGAAGTGAAAGAGCTAGCATCACGATTTTCCCACGAATTTCGAATTTTTAAAATGATGAGCTACAGACTTTAAATCTCACTGTCATCAATTAAATGCTCCTGGAAAAGAGTACGATACCTAGATTTCTGTGCTATCTCTCGTTTATGAGTTATTGAGTATTTTTGGATTTGAATTGAGCCGCCTGAAGTGAAAGAGCTAGCTTCACGATTTTCCCAGTAATTTCGAATTTTTTAAACGATGAGTTACAGACTTTAAATCTCACTGTTTCCATCAATTAAATGCTCCTGGAAAGAGTACGATACCTAGATTTCTCTGCCATCTCTCGTTTATGAGATATTGAGTATTTTTGGATTTGAATTGAGCCGCCTGAAGTGAAAGAGCTAGTATCACGATTTTCCCACGAATTTCGAATTTTTTAAACGATGAGCTACAGACTTTAAATCTCACTGTTCCCATCAGTTAAATGCTCCTGGAAAAGAGTACGATACCTAGATTTCTCTGCCATCTCTCGTTTATGAGATATTGAGTATTTTTGGATTTGAATTGAGCAGCCTGAAGTGAAAGAGCTAGCATCACGATTTTCCCACGAATTTCGAATTTTTTAAACGATGAGCTACAGAGTTTAAATCTCACTGTTCCCATTAATTAAATGCACTTGGAAAAGAGTACGATACCTAGATATCTCTGCCATCTCTCGTTTATGAGATATTGAGCATTTTTGGATTTGAATTGAGCCGCCTGAAGTGAAAGAGCTAGCATCACGATTTTTCCACGAATTTCGAATTTTTTAAACGATGAGCTACAGACTTTAAATCTCACTGTTCCCATCAATTAAATACTCCTGGAAAAGAGTACGATACCTAGATTTCTCTGCCATCTCCTCGTTTATAAAGATATTGAGGGTATTTTTGGATTTGAATTGAGCCGCCTGAAGTGAAAGAGCTAGCATCACGATTTTTCCACGAATTTCGAATTTTTTAAACGATGAGCTACAGACTTTAAATCTCACTGTTCCCATCAATTAAATACTCCTGGAAAAGAGTACGATACCTAGATTTCTCTGCCATCTCTCGTTTATGAGATATTGAGTATTTTTGGATTTGAATTGAGCCGCCTGAAGTGAAAGATCTAGCTTCACGATTTTCCCACGAATTTCGAATTTTTTTAAACGATGAGCTACAGACTTTAAATCTCACTGTTCCCATCAATTAAATGCTCCTGGAAAAGAGTACGATACCTAGATTTTTCTGGCATCTCCCGTTTATGAGATATTGAGCATTTTTGGATTTGAATTGAGCCGCCTGAAGTGAAAGAGCTAGCATCACGATTTTCACACGAATTTCGAATTTTTTAAACGATGAGCTACAGACTTTAAATCTCACTGTTCCCATCAATCAAATGCTCCTCGAAAAGATTACGATACTTAGATTTCTCTGCCATCTCCCGTTTATGAGATATTGAGCATTTTTGGATTTGAATTGAGCTGCCTGAAGTGAAAGAGAAGCTTCACGATTTTCCCACGAATTTCGATTTTTTTAAACGATGAGCTTCAGACTTTAAATCTCACTGTTCCCATCAATTAAATGCTCATGGAAAAGAGTACGATACCTAGATTTCTCTGCCATCTCTCGTTTATGAGATATTGAGTATTTTTGGATTTGAATTGAGCCGCCTGAAGTGAAAGAGCTAGTATCACGATTTTCCCACGAATTTCGAATTTTTTAAACGATGAGCTACAGACTTTAAATCTCACTGTTCCCATCAGTTAAATGCTCCTGGAAAAGAGTACGATACCTAGATTTCTCTGCCATCTCTCGTTTATGAGATATTGAGTATTTTTGGATTTGAATTGAGCCCTGAAGTGAAAGAGCAAGCTTCACGATTTCGCCACGAATTTCCAATTTTTTTAAACGATGAGCTACAGACTTTAAATTTCACTGTTCCCATCAATTAAATGCTCCTGAAAAAGAGTACAAATACTAGATTTATCTGCCATCTCTCGTTCATGAGATATTGAGCATTTTTGGATTTGAATTGAGCAGCTTTAAGTCAAAGGGCTAGCTAGCATCACGATTTTGCCACGAATTTCCAATTTTTTATAAACGATGAGCTTACGACTTTAAATCTCACTGTTCCCATCAATTAAATGCTCCTGAAAAAGAGTACGATACCTAGATTTCTCTGCCATCATTCGTTTATGAGATATTGAGAATTTTTGGATTTGAATTGAGCCGCCTGAAGTGAAAGAGCTAGCTTCACGATTTTCCCACGAATTTCGAATTTTTAAAATGATGAGCTACAGACTTTAAATCTCACTGTTCCCATCAATTAAATGCTCCTGAAAAAGAGTGCGATACCGAGATTTCTCTGCCAACTCTCGTTTATGAGGTATTGAGCATTTTTGGATTTGAATTGAGCCGCCTGAAGTGAAAGAGCTAGCTTCACGATTTTCCAACGAATTTTTAATTTTTTAAACGATGAGCTACAGACTTTAAATCTCACTGTTCCCATCAATTCAATGCTCATGAAAAAGAGTATGATACCAAGATTTCTCTGGCATTTCTCGTTTATGAGATATTGAGCATTTTTGGATTTGAATTGAGCCGCCTGAAGTGAAAGAGCTAGCTTCACGATTTTCCCACGAATTTCGAATTTTATAAACGATGAGCTACAGACTTTAAATCTCACTGTTCCCATCAATTAACTGCTCCTGGAAAAGAGTACGATACCTAGATTTCTCTGCCATCTCTCGTTTATGAGATATTGAGTATTTTTGGATTTGAATTGAGCCGCCTGAAGTGAAAGAGCTAGTATCACGATTTTCCCACGAATTTCGAATTTTTTAAACGATGAGCTACAGACTTTAAATCTCACTGTTCCCATCAGTTAAATGCTCCTGGAAAAGAGTACGATACCTAGATTTCTCTGCCATCTCTCGTTTATGAGATATTGAGTATTTTTGGATTTGAATTGAGCCGCCTGAAGTGAAAGAGCTAGCTTCACGATTTTCCAACGAATTTCGAATTTTTTATACGATGAGCTACAGACTTTAAATCTCACTGTTCCCTTCAATTAAATGCTCCTGAAAAAGAGTACGATATCTAGATTTCTCTGCCATCTCTCGTTTATAAGATATTGAGCAATTTTTGGATTTGAATTGAGTCGCCTGAAGTGAAAGAGCTAGCTTCACGATTTTCCAACGAATTTCGAATTTTTTATACGATGAGCTACAGACTTTAAATCTCACTGTTCCCTTCAATTAAATGCTCCTGAAAAAGAGTACGATATCTAGATTTCTCTGCCATCTCTCGTTTATGAGATATTGAGCATTTTTGGATTTGAATTGACGCCTGAAGTGATAGAGCTAGCATCGCGATTTTCCCACGAATTTCGAATTTTTTAAACGATGAGCTACAGACTTTAAATCTCACTGTTCCCATCAATTAAATGCTCCTGGAAAAGAGTACGATACCTAGATTTCTCTGCTATCTCTCGTTTATGAGTTATTGAGTATTTTTGGATTTGAATTGAGCCGCCTGAAGTGAAAGAGCTAGCATCACGATTTTCCCAGGAATTTCGAATTTTTTAAACGATGAGCTACAGACTTTAAATCTCACTGTTCCCATCAATTAAATGCTCCTGGAAAAGAGTACGATACCTAGATTTCTCTGCCATCTCTCGTTTATGAGATATTG
>ARYC01009488.1:0-14453 GCA_000711775.1 Oxytricha trifallax | reverse complement strand
AGTCATTGTTGAACCATGTGATTAGGCGTGGCATTTATCATTGCAGTTGAATGTAGTTTCATGTTCTGAGGTGGACCCATCTTCACCCTTGTGCATGGTGCAGAGATTTATATCAAGAACCCTGCACTCGTTTGAGATAATCATGTCACCCTTACAAATGTCATTTAATGGCTCGTTTATGAAGTTTCCTGCCCCACCTTACATATCAACACCATACACATCATCTCAGATAAAGCAAGTTGCAAAATTAGGTATCAGGGGTTTTTCGCAAAACAGTATTGCAAACGAGAGCAAAAAAGAATTTTCCTGTTGAGGGATCTGGCAGAGGCACCTCGCGATTCTCCATGTTTTGATCTGCGGAAATGGAGTATCCTACTCACACATCTACCCCAGGGGCCGAGATAATTGAACATCTTTATTTTTCAGACCACCCTATGGCATTAAGCGAGCGCTTTGGGAACATTTCCTTGGTAATGGTATCGATGTTGCTGATCAAATTAATCTTAAACTTGCGGATCTCTCTTGACTGTTTAACCTTTCCTCTCTGCCCCAAGCCTCTTCCTCTATCTTTCTGTGCTGGACGCTTTTGCGGATTCCTCCACTATACTAAGGATTTCACTTAAGATGGAGTGCTCTTTCTAATGGGGGAGAAGAGGAATCTTTGAGTAGTGTACACTGCGCGCTGCGCTCGTTGGCGTCTCAACCAATGGGGTTCCCACCCACTCTGGCTCTTCAGAGCTTTTGAATGACTTCTTCTCACCAAAGGGAACAGGCTCAGATGCCAAGAGAGTAGAAGTTGATCTATGTTTAGGAAGCAGTGAATATAAGACTTTCTATCACTATTACTCTTTCAGTCCTTGCGTTTATACAAACAGTATCAGTTCAAATGAAGTTGCTACATCATGCTCTTCAAATTCACAATGCACAAAGGACTACTTGAAATACGCCAACACTAACCTTCCAACTGCCCAAAGAGTCACTAGTATTGTGGATATTTCATGAGATGGTCACATGATCGTTGGACCATACAAAGCCACTGGGGTTTTATGGCAGCTATGTGATGTTGATGGTTGTAATGGTGTTACAGTAAATGGCAAATACTTCAATGGCTCCACCCCTCTCTTACACTGCACCCATGCCTGCAGGGCACCCCGCTGGTAGTACTGGCCCAGTGTTGCCTCTACTAGAAGCCATTAGTACTGGTTGTGTATTTCTTATCATCCTGGATTAGATTACTGTCTAAGGGGGGTCGCCATTTATAGCTGTTAGTAATAGCCTTTAATTAAGAATAAAATTTAACTCAGATCAGTCTATTAATTTGGTTGCTTTTTAATTTGTGAAGACCCCCCTATATATATATATATATTGTACTATTGTTAATTTCTAAAAAGCAACCAAATCCGTCTATAATAATAAAAATACTAAATTTATTTAAATTCAAATTTAAATTAACAACCACCTTATCTCCATTGATTTCACTCTTTTAGTAAATTTGGTTTTCAAAAAACAATTAAAAGCATTGCATTTTTTAAATTTATAATGTAAAAGGATATTGATTGATTTTACAAACATAATATTATAAAATTATATTATTAATTAGGTATTTAAAATTTTTGTTTCATTTTTTTTTAAATTTATAATGTCATCAGTATTAATACTAATTACTTAATTTAAGCATATAAACTGAAGATATATTTAACAATAAAAATAAATTCCAGTTTAACTAAGAGATTTTTTATGCCAAAAACATATTTTCATAAAGATAAAGAGAGGAGAGTTTAAAGTCAAATACAGACGTATGTGAATATTAAATAATTACTGGAAAACGTTAAAAATTCAACTAAATTGGAGCCATTAGATAGAGTATTCAAATTATATTTCAATCCTTTTCTAATAAAAAATAAGGTTTTTAAATATTATAATACTTTTAAGCAATTTCATATTTCTTTTAAATAGGAATTATCCAAATAACATCTCTACTATCTAAATAGTGCAACTTAATGCTGCATAAATTACTTATTAAATTAATTAAGTTAACTATTCCTATGAATGCATTTTATCATAATTATTTGTTTATTACTAATAAATTAATTTTTTATACTTAAAATACAAGCAATTCTTTATGTATAATATCTAACACTGATTCAACCTATTTTTAATTAAAGCCTCATTAATTTAAAGTCAATTTTGTTAAAGTATCATTTATATATCTAAATAACTAATTTATGAAGTATTATAATTTTTAAAGCCATAGTATATTCACCTTATTTGTTAAACATCACTATTAAGAATAGATTTATTGATAACTCTTTTAAATACATTTATCAATAATTATTTCAATAAATATATGCAAAATTTTAAATAATTAGAAATAATTCATACTTTTATAATTTAAGACACAGTATATAAATTGCATACTATAATCAGAATTTAAGCTTCCTTAACTAGCCTCTTTTTTTATTTAAATTTCATTAATTTTTATAATTCAAATACTAAATATTTATGTTAACTGTTCAAGAGCAACACTTAAAAAATTCATTTAATTTAATTAGATTTTCAAAAGAAGGGGGATGTTTTAAATAAGCCACTTTTAATTGATATTTTATAACAAATATTGAAACTATTGGCTTTCATTCAAATGTAAGAGGATATGTTAATAATTATCCAATTACTTAATATCATTTATTAATATTATAATTGATTAAAGAAGCTTTTATTAAAACATAAAATTGGATAGTACGAATTATAGATAGTAATATTTTAAAAATAATAAGTTTGAAGATAATATTTTTATCCAAACTAAACTTAAAATTTTGAATTAGTCTAAGAATTATTTTTCATGCTTTGAAAACAAATTATAACTTATAAATGCAAAATTATATATAAAAAGTTGAACTCTTAATATTAATCTCGTAGAATTAAAATATTTTTTTTAAAAAAATATTTAAGATATGCTTTATTAAATTAATTTTTAGCAAACAATAATAGTGTTATATAGTTTTTCACAATATTTTTATTCAAGAATGAGCATAAACTAGTTTGCCCTATAAATTTTGGAATAATTGCAAAGTTTAGAAGTGCTCTGCAAAATTGCAAGAGTCTACCAACTAGATTTGTATGTCCGGTTAATTTTCTGAAAATTATTTAAAACTAATTTTATCCCTTACGAACTCCCAAACTATGATAAGAAGAGGTAATAATTTCAATGCCATTGTGAATCATTTAAAATTCCAAACACTTACCCTTCAATTTTTGTGACTAAATAGGAAAAAATTATGATTAATTCACTAATTGTAGTCAATGATTCAGAAGCACTTAAGCCATTATAAGATGAATGCAGTAAAAAATAAACAAATTTTATGCATATAAAAATAAGTGGTAGTTGTAGAAGGTAACAAAACTAGGTGATTAGTAAGGTAACAACGAAGTGATTAGTTAGGCGTTCACTTAGATATACTTAAATATATAGAACATACAAAAGATATTTATTTCTTTAAAAATGTAATCATAGATAAAAGAAATTTAGACAGAACATATAAAGTATAATTGTTTAATTTTTGCTAATATAATAGGATAGAAAATATTGAAAATTAAAATGCAAAAACAGACATGATTTTGATAGTTATAAAATAAATATACAATTTATTATCTAAAACTACAATAAATATAATGTATCATTTAAAATATATTCTAAAAAAAATCACCAACTGCTCTTAACTATATTATAATGTGGTTATTTATTTTTAGAATTTCTAAAATAATTAACGTGTATTTGCAAATGAAAGATAGTTTAAGCATGTTTGTTATGATGTATAATTTACATAATTTTAGTTATTATTTTGGTTCCTAAAAGCTGAAAATCCTAATGTCTTTGTTATTTTTAAATCAATAAAAATTTGAACATTTTTTCATAGTTGATTCTTCAGTTCTAAATATTATGTCTTAATCAAGGTGAGCAATATTATCAAAAATATAAGATTTAAAATTTTACTATCCTTATAAGCCAAAATATTATAAAGCCTCTCTTTTCCCAGATTGTGCTTTGAAATAATCTAATTATTTATCGTATTGATTTAAACAAATGTATTTTTTAATTTTAAAAATACAAAGATAATAATTGAAATTTTGGCAGATATAAAATTAAAAAAATAATATTAATAAATTTCAAAAAATTGAGAAATTATATACAAAAAAAGGCATAAATATTTATTTTTTTAAAACTAAATTTAATCTAAATTAAATAAAGTGAAATGATAATGACATAAAGTGGCTGATAGTCATTAGTAAAATTATTGCATTTTATTTTGCAATTTAAAATTACAATTGTTTTTATATTTCTGAAATCGTTTCTTGATTCTCAAAGAATCCTATCATCATGAATTTAATTAGATAATATATATGATATGAATTTTCCTGTTTCAAGTTAAATGCTTTGATATATTTATTTATATATAATCTTTCGGCGGAAGACAATAAAATCCTAATTTTAAGACTGCTTATCTAAGATTGAAATTTTCAAGAAAAATTGAATCTTAAGTATTGAATATCTCTTATTAAATTAATGCTCAAATCTCATAAATTGTATATTTACAAAGAAAAAATTGAATGCATTAATGACTTATTATAAAAGATGCTTTTTAGATCTGTAAACAAGATATTAAACCATTTTTGATTGAATTTTATAACATTGAATTAAATTATTTGAATTTGAAATTTCTAATAATTTCTGATTTCAAAAAAATTATAATAGATAATGGGATATAAAAATAAAATTTTAAATAAAGAAATAAAGACGAATACTAAAGAATAAATTTCTTGTCTTAATACAAAAAAAACAAAGATATCTATGATAAAATGCAAGGTTCATATAAATTATCATGAGCATGTGTCAAATTATCTTTCTCAAAAAATTACTAAAAAAAAAACTCAAATTTCATAAAATTTATATAATACTTTGAATAAGAGTCATGGTCATGGGTTACCATAATTACTGTCATTGTTATGAAGAACACGTGATCATGACTACTTTTTCAAGTATATGGTAACGTTATGATTGCATATGGCAACTAGTCTATTTTGAGAAGATAAATGTACTATAAAGAGAATATTATGGAGCTATTTTTCAGCCTATATAAAATATTCTTAAAGAATTATAACTGTTTACAGATAAAAACTTCAAACTTCTTTATATATCAAATAATCTTTAAAAAAAATCAAATGCGTTTTTACAAAAAAAAACTGATCCAAATTAAAAATATATTTTAATAATTTAATTATATTGGTATCAGATTTACGAATTCCATGACTCTAATCGCTTACTTTTTTTCATGTTCAAAAAAAGAAAAACTCCTCTTTGAGACTTCTCTATTTTTACTCTATTGTTAATTGCGGGTACTGATCACGAATTCGCTATAAAAAAGCCGATTTGGATAACGCAAGACACAAACAAAACACGGGAAGATTTGTTGTGTGTAAAAGGGTGTTTTCGTAGGATAAGCAACCCCGTAAAGGAACTGAAACCCCAATCATTTCTATCTCAGCTAGTTAGGCTTAATTAAAACATGGGTTTCCTTGGTAATCGAAGTCAGAAATGAAAAATACTTAATGAATAATGAGATTGGTTTTCCAAAAGTTCATCGCAATTCAATTAAAAATGCCATTTCTTGATGTCTAAGCGTCATATCTGTAATGGTTTAGGGCTCGTGCAAAAATATATTCAAAGAAGATCTTTTGTAGAATGTAAATTTAATATGAATCAAAAGTTAGTTTTCAAAAATGCAAGAATGTTACTCACTTGCTTAAGATCCTAAATTTGCGTTGGCATTGTGTATAAGTTTTATTGGGAAAAAATGAGTCAAAATTAAAAAAAATTTAATTTCTTTTGAGTCGTTGATGCTTGATCCGATCTTTGTTTTCAAATAAAATATACCAATATAAATAGTACTCATGTGTCACAGTCATGTTATTGAGCAAAAATATAGTGGATTAATAATTAAATATAACAATAATTGTTTAATACTATCTTATCGTTATGATACTTCTATAATTGAAATCGGCATTTCGAACAAGTCTGGTACTACATTTTTAATTTTAAAGTTTGCGAGATATTTTCCAGAAAATCATAAATTCTATTAAAAATGCTATTAATTAATGTAAAAAAGTCGAGTCCTTTGTCTAGTAATTGCTGTGATTTAGGTATCAATTACAGTCAATAATTTAAACTCTGAATTGATCTAAAGTGGGGGAGTGGATCTATAGTTTAATGGGAGGGTGATGGAGGAATAGAAGACAATCGAGGAATCAACGCATTTCAAGCGATGTTCATGTGATACAGTTTCATAGCAACATCTACCCACTTTAATCACTCATGTTAAAATTGATTCAGAAAAATAACTTAATAAACTGCAAGAATTAGCCATGAACGACTAAGAATAAATTTAATTGTAGATAAAGGCAGTGTACATTTATAAATTAGAGTATTTATCATTGCAATGGAAATATTTGTTATTCAGGAGAAATTTCGATATATCTCCTTGTAGAATATTAATAAAAAGAGCACTAATGATCAGTCATGGGAATGATTAAAGATTTAGAGAATAAAAGCGGTAAACTTCAGATTATTGTGAAGGATTTGCAAAATAAAAATGCATAAATGTAGCTAGTGAATCTAATAAGATGAGTGACGGTTTCATCAAAATAGGTATTTTAAAACTATTCATTTATTATTATTGTTATAAACTAACTAGGACCAGAAATAGGAAACTCTATAAGATCAAAGAACAATTATAACAAAACGAAGCTCTAAGAAAGAAGAAATATTTGAAGTGAAGAAAGAACTACTAATTCAAAAATAGAAGAAGATTTAAAAATTTGAGATGAGATAGGAGTAGATAGTCAAAGTAAATGATAGAGAGATTGAAGAAACTAAAAATTATTCTTCTACTCTGATATAAGTCACATCTCCTATTACTTATTTATATGATTATAAATGACTTACTGGTTGTGTAGTAATTAATTAAGGAGCAATTTATAATCATAAAAAAGAAAGATAAACATATTTAGTTACTTGAACAGTAAATTAACTCCTTCAATAACATCATAAGTGAAAAGACTAAAGCAAACATGAATATGTTTGAATTCATAGCAAGAGTCAAAGTGGAACTAATTAAATAATTTAAACCAATAAATAAGCAGTTAAAGGGGAAGAACAACGTTAGGGATGGGATTATATGAAGGAAATGGAAAATTTAACAGTGAAGTACGAAACTACACAATGAAATATTAGCTTAAATCAAGAGATCAGAGGTAGATCTAGACGAATGGAAGAGAAGTTTAGATGATAAACAGAGGTAGTGTGAGAGATGCCTAAAAACCATTGAAGTGAAGAGATAGAAGTATTAGGAGTTAAACATAAGGATAGAAGTAATGGAGACCAATAAGAGCAATATCATTGATGATCTGAATAATTATACTGTCAGGGAAAGAGAGTTAGTTTTGAGAAATCAAGGCGAAATTTACTGCAGAAAAATCTGCTCGAAAAAAATAGGGAACTTAAAGCCGAAAAGGCTCATAATTATAGAGAGGTATACTATTGATAGCATAGTTTAATAAATGTTTATAGAAAGTATTGTTATTTAAAAAACATAATGAAATTGTTAGTGACACTTATGAATAACTAGTAAATAATGAATAAGACAATGCAATTTTAATAAATGTATAACTATTTAATTTAAAATTAAGCTATTCTTCAAAGCAACAAATCCAATCATATATCAAAGAAAAGAATCTGGAACTTAGAAAACAACTAGCTGAAGCTTAATCGTAACTCCGTTAAAAACGTTAACTAAACTTAAATCACTTAATGTATAAATCAGAACTATAAAACGAGAAGTGAATGATCTAATTATTGCAATAAAAATTAGAGAGTGAGGTTGAGAATCGGATATAAATAAGCAGTTATTAATTGAAGGAGATGCGCAGAGAGCACTTGAATGATATATCCAGTCTTAAGAACGTGCTTGATAGAATGGAAATATATTTAATTTAAATAAAAGTTTAGTAAATATACTCTGAGTGTTTGGGCATTGCATCTGTTTCGAGCAAATTCAATTTGCTATATATTCAACTGTTTTTTATAGTAAATAAATAGTGGATTTCATAAAACTCTGAGCCTATATCAAAAGACTCAAAAGTGTTTTGTGAAGAATGTAAAATTAAAACTTCAAATAAACACTTGGTTAAATAATTAGCAATAAAAAACATCAATTAGAATTCCTGCTAAGTAAACAAATAATTAATATTTTACTCAACAGTAATTGAATAATACTTCAAAATAGATCTCAAGTTCTATATATGAATACAATTTTAACTATAGATTATATAAAATTTTTATTTATTTACTTTAAATCATATTAAATAATTAAGATTAATAGAAAAAATTAAAATATATTAATATTTTAATATATCAAAAATAAAATGAGTGTAAATTAAAATCTTTAGAAAAGTAATCTTGTTTCAATCATGAGCAATGATTAAAATACTCTACTATGGCTATAATCAGCACTTTAACTGAATTTGATTTCATCATATTTATAATAATAATTATAGAAGTTTTAGTTAACTCTAATTACAAAAAAACCTGATAGGTAAGTAGATAGTCACATTTTTTTAGAGATGCCTTTAAATTAATTAATTTATTTCTACAAGTTACAAATTGATTAAAGACCCTCTATTAAAGCAATGAAGAAGTCAGAAAAAACTGGTAAAAATAATTATTTAAGTTATACATGGATGGCCTTATGCAAATTTATCAAAAGTTAATGTTACAAGGGGAGGTTGATTGATGCTAGTTTACTTGAATAGTTTTATATAAAAATAATCAAAACCAAACAAATGACCAATAAATTTATGTGTTTGTACCAACTGTGAAGTTAAATGAATGAGGGAAACTCATATTAATGGTTAACATAGAGAATGATTTCATTTAAGAATGCCTATATTACTATTATTAGGTAAATTTAGTTTTTAAATTTTAATATTTTATAGATTCATAGTAACAATATATTAAAAGTGAATTATAAACCAATTTACTTCGGTTTATAAATGCAAGTCTGAAGTAATTTAAACTTTCATAGCTAGATTTTATAGACTTAATTTTAAATAATTGGTAATTTATATATATATCTGTACATACAGCATTGAGAAGTTATAATTTGGCAACTGTCTTTGTCTAAATCTAAAATATGGACTATTTAATATCCAAAACAAAATCAGGAGAGATAAAATTAAAGAATTTTTCTGGCTAAACTTATTTCGATGATATGAAATCTGAAGTGACTTTTAAATCTAGAGCAACTGCTTTTAATTCCTAAGCACGAACTCAATAAAATACCATCAATAGTTATTTGAAAAAGCTGAAGACAAACATTTAATATAGGAACATATAGTTTGTATGGTAAAGATAAATCGCTATGATTACTGTTGCTTCTCTTCAATAGCAAATAATATCAGTTTAACTACACATTTTTCCTTATCAAAGTTTAATATTTAATTTCTTATACTTATCACTTCTATTTTATAGTGCTTCTCCTAGTGGACCATCATCAATGATAAACTCCAAAAATAAACTAAAAAAAGAACCGACTATAAATTAAACATCTCGCAATCAGGAATTAGAAGATTGAAAATTAAATATCAATCAATCCTCTTCCATCAGTAGAGTCATGGCAGCGAAGCCAAATATCGGAATGATTATGTGAAGGATTTTTAGAATATTCTTAAGACTATTTTTAGAATGATCATTAGAAAGTAAGAGGCGCTTCTAGCTAAAATCAATGATTATATTAATTTTTAATAAAAATTGATTTAAAAATATGCTTAAGCTTCATAATCGCTTATATCTTTCTAATTATTAGAAATTTACATTTTACTTTTTAATCTAAAATACGAAAGAATGAGTAAAAAAAATACAACAGTCTAAAAAAACCCTAGCATATAGATAAAATAAAAACTAACTTATTGAGACTATTTATGTAAGTAAATTCTGATAAACTCATTAGAAATATTTACCATTTTTTTATGTAAATATGAAAAAGAAAAATATGGACTATAGTCATAATAGATAGAAAGTACTGCAATTCCAATTATAAATGTTAATAAATTATATTAATTTTATATTTTATATATGATAATAATAACAGTAGTTGAAAACGATCATTAATAATAAAAAATTATAGAAACTCTTAGGTCAATACTTATTTAAAATGAAAAAAAATTTACAAAATAGATAAATTTATAAATATTATTGCATCAATATTGTGATACTTTAAACAAAATCAATGAATAAAATGATAATGAATTGTTTTAAAACTAAACTCTGGAGTCGATACAAAAAGTTATGAATTTTTTAGACTTAAGAAATATTTATTTATCTATAATATTGTCTGAATAGTAAATATTAAATATTGTGAAATTATCTAAAACGCTATGCTATGATGCTTACAATTAAAAAACTGAAATATCTTTTATAAAGTAAAAATAATTCAGGTTTTTGCAGTTAAAAATTAGTAACTAGCTTCCATGAATAGGACATTCCTAGTAAATAAACGTGAATAATCTCCATCATTAATTAAAATGTAAACAAGATTAAATTAATTTCAGTTAAATTTTATATTCAGTATTTTTTTTCATAGACTCAGCATAATTCCTAGTCAATTCTTAATAAAATACTTAATGCTGAAACATAGAATAACCACTTAAAACATAGTCACAATTTTACTCTACAGCTAACTCCAATATTAAATACCCAAAGACTGAATTTTATAGCAATTCTACTATCAAAACTATCTACTCTTTCTCAGATCAAACGGTCCAAAATAAGTCTACAACCACTTTAAAGAAAAGGGTGGAGGCTTGTTATACTACGAGAGTAGCAAGAAAGCTAAAGAAGAAGCTAAGAAAAGATTGTAAAAATATTTAAGTGATTTGGAGAGTATCTAAGGAAGAGAGAAGGAGAGATTTTAGTCATAGATTTAAAATGACAAAATAACTATAGACTACAGTAAAGCCTTTAGACACTCAAAATCCATTAATTATACCATTTGAAAGAGATCACATGATATTGTGAACTTGTAAATTTATCAATAACCTTAAGAATCTAATGTTTATATAAATGTTAGTCGAAAGCTCGAGACTAGGAAAAGTATTAGACCATAAAATAATAGAAATATACTTACTTAAAGGCACACTCCATACCTGAAAAAATTGATTAACTATTAAAGCATTGACCTTTACTAAAGCAATTGGAATAAGAAAGAGTCAAGTAGATGTTTTTTTGTTATTTTAATTAACTTTCCATTATTTTATTTTATTTGCTTTATGACTTGATTTATCAAAATCGAAGTAAAATTTGTTGATTGATTAAATTAATTAAAAAGTCAATTCTATATTAGTAATTAGACTTAAGTTTTTAAGGCCTGTAATGTAGGAAGACTATCGAAAGTTTTAGAAATATGCTTTAAAATAAATCTCTCACATTTAGGTAGTGCTTTTTCATTACTTAAGCTCTCAACAATATGATAAAAGTCATTAGAAGTCTTCTTTAACTTATAAAAAGTTTTGCCCGCTAATATCTGAACTAGAATAACTAGTAAAGAATACACATCCTATCTAAAGTCCCCATTTTCTATGTCTTTCATGATTCAGTTAATCTTGATAAAGCGTCACTGGCATTTAGGATACATCCAACTTTACATTTATAAAAGTTGAGTATTAATAGTTTGTAATCAAAACTTTCAAATTTTTATCATTCTAGACTTTAATAGTTTAGGGGATTAATATCTATGAACTATTCCTGCTGAATGTAATTCCTAAACAGCCTCTATTGAGTGAATAATAATTTTTAAACTTTCTTCTCTGTTTTTGTTGTATAATGAATTAGCCCAAAGAACACTTCCAATCTAGCTTTTTCAATTTTAATACTTTGTTGTCATAAGAAATTACTACTAATCAATCCTAGCTTGAGGCAACTTGTCCATTTCTTAAAAAAGATAGCATTTTGAACTCAGACCATAGCCTAGAGACTTAGTTAAAATTTTGATTTATTTCTTCAAAAATATAATCTGTTTATTTTCCTTTAGCTTAATTAAATGCTACTTCATCATTTGTGAGAATTTATTAATCTCTAGAATGCTAAAGTATCATCTAAATCTCATTTTTAATAAAAGTGTTTAGATTTACTGTAAAACTTAACCTTGCATTTTCATAAGTATGATTAATTATATTTTTAGGAAAGCCTGTGATTGTGTCTATATATTAAACACTAGAATCTTCACTTTGATTTATAAAAATATGTTGTTAATCTTGAGGCAAGTCCCTCTCTTAAGAGTGAAAATCATTTAAGATGCTATTTACTTTAAGTTTTTTATCATGCTCTATCCTTTTTGTATTTTTCTCGATTTATTTCAAAACCTAAATTATTATTTTTTAAAAATAAACTTACAAATTTGAGGGTAGCCGTTTTGTTTAAGTTCCTCTATCTCATGTGAGTTTAAGTGTGCCAAAAGCAGCTCTTTTGATTTGTAAGCCTATAATCCATTCTATGAATGCAAACTTAGCATCTATATATTCCTCCTTTTTTAAGTTAAATAAATTTCCCATTGTTCCTATTGTGAGTTTTTTAGTGTCATTTCAATTCGATCCCAGTGTAAACTTTTTTGCACAATTAGCATTCATACAGATTTGTGGGTTTTTTTGACTTGTTGGTTGCTCTTGCAGTTCTTCGAGCTTACCTTTTGATATAGAACAATGAATATCTTGAATCCTATTTATTGACAATTATCTGTTGATTTAAAAACTACTCTTCTTTATTTTATTTACCAATACTTTAATTAGAGGACATAGGTCGAATTCAATCAAAAATAGGAAATTAAATATTCAAATACATCAACAAACCAAAAATATATAGTATAACCTATAACAACATTTTAATAATTTAAAAAATTAATATATTTGATGCTTGAGTTATGGTGGAGTGGAGTCACTCAATGTTTAGATTGTTCTTTAGTTGATTGAACATTTTGGTTAAGTGCTGGATATAGTGGTAAGTTATTCTCCCTTCATTTGCATACCTAAACGCTGTCAAAATTTTGTCTTTTTATATTATCCGGAGTCAGTCACAAAATTTTATTTTTTTTGCGACTCACTCCGCTCAATCTTATCCCATTATTAATTTATTCTCCTTATTTTTAATTTTGCATGTTCTTTTTATTCAATGCTTTTTACACAAAAATGCATTTCAATTATTGAAATGCAAAAATCATCTTGTCTATTACCAAAATCTTTAAATCATGTTGCTTTTTATAGCAACTTTATGTTTATAAAATATAGCATGTTCTTTTTGTGTAAAAAGCATTGAATAAAAAGAACATGCAAAATTAAAAATAAGGAGAATAAATTAATAATGGGATAAGATTGAGCGGAGTGAGTCGCAAAAAAAATAAAATTTTGTGACTGACTCCGGATAATATAAAAAGACAAAATTTTGACAGCGTTTAGGTATGCAAATGAAGGGAGAATAACTTACCACTATATCCAGCACTTAACCAAAATGTTCAATCAACTAAAGAACAATCTAAACATTGAGTGACTCCACTCCACCATAACTCAAGCATCAAATATATTAATTTTTTAAATTATTAAAATGTTGTTATAGGTTATACTATATATTTTTGGTTTGTTGATGTATTTGAATATTTAATTTCCTATTTTTGATTGAATTCGACCTAACTCATTTTTATTAAAAAATTCTTCACTCGAATCAAGGTTAGAAGAAAGTGAAGAGGAATCTTTTCTCATATTTAATACTTAATTAATTAAGCATGTTAAAAATTAGGTATTTGATATTAATATAAAATCATTAAGTCAAGGATCGGGGAATTTATGAAAAAATTTATGTTCACAAAAAATAAAAAGTTATGTTTGCTGACAGATTTTTGACAAGATTTCGGCAGATTCCTGAAAAAGAGTCGTAAATTATATATAACACTAAAGGAAGATTCCTGATGAAAAAAGGTTAGATTCCTGAAATTTATGTAAGTAGACCTAAATTTATTTGTATTTATGTCATAATTCATAAATTTATTTTCCTACTTTTTGACAGTCTTTTAACAATAAGATAGTTTATATGATTAATACAAATGGAATTGAGCCTTTCGCTCATTATATTTAGTAAATATAATTTATGTCAACATACAAAAATTCAGCCAATACAATTTTATTATTATGTTCATATGCATAAATTCTCCAATATATATTATACTTATTATAACCTATTAATTAGTTAATTAGCTTTACTAAATAGTTATTAAATAGCATGAACATAAATTAAAATAGTGAGGGAATTTAGGGAAATATCACGAACATAAATAGCAGACTACTAGATGGAAGCTTGAACA
>ARYC01009487.1:0-16305 GCA_000711775.1 Oxytricha trifallax | reverse complement strand
ATTAAAATTGTGAACATGAATCCAAACCAGCAACAATACTCTAATATGATAAACTAATTTAATTAAATTTAATTATTTCAATTATAAATAACCAAAGTGAGTAATCGATCGTACATCATAGCTATACACCCCTAGGCCAGTAGGATATTAACAATCCGGGGGGGGGCAACACCTGAACCAGTAACTTTTTTTAATATTTATACCCTTCTTAAAACCCTGTAAATACATGACTAAGGTCAATTAAGGACCAATGAATCTTAATTCATTACTAAAATTTACCCTAGACGACTCCCTCGGGTTGAAAAGATCAAGTTAATTTATAAATTTATCATGTAAATATTCAGTTAATTTAAAGATTTTTTTTCAAAATATTTTCTTATTTTTTCTTGATTTTTGATTTTTATTATTTAGATACATTTCAATTCTATTGAGGTATGCATAAAAAGATAGGGTGGGTGGTATATTTTATTATGGATTTGGTATCCCACACTATCTTTTTATGCATACCTCAATAGAATTTGATTGTATTCTATTATATTAATCAAAAATCATGAAAAAATGAAAAAATATTTTGAAAAAAATCTTTAAATTAACTGAATATTTGTATGATAAATTTATATATTAACTTGATCTTTTCGATTCGATGGAGTAGTCTAGGGTAAATTTTAGTAATGAATTAAGATTATTGGTCCTTAACTGACCTTAGTCATGTATTTACAGGGTTTTAAGAAGGGTATAAATATTAAAAAAAGTTACTGGTTCAGGTGTTGCCCCCCCCAACAATCCTTTTATTCAAGGCGATCAGGATTTAGAAAAAGAACCTCGCTTTCTAAATATTTTATCAGGTATTTTTTAGATAATCGTGCTTAACATTATTTTTAAATCAGATTTTTGGTTAAAAAGTTAATAATTATTCATTTAAATCCATCATTTATTCCTTTTATTTACAAAAACTGTAGAATTTAAATGTAAAAAGCGAAAATATTTAATTAAACTTATATATTTGAATGATTAAAGTATTTTATTTAAATTTATATCGCGTTCCACATTGGTACAACTTTAAAATCCTCTAATTGATTGTTTGTGTGCCTACAATTAAAAAAATTTCTATTTATTAATTAATCTAACAATTGTTCTTTGTTTCGTTCTTATCTTCGCATTCGATGAAGGGCTTATGTATTATTATATATTTTTTATGAAATGTTTTAATAAAAATAAGTTATAAAACTTAATATTTTTTATGTCAGTATTTGTACTTTTCGGTTTCTACAATTTGCAATTTCACGCAATTAAATAACCTAAATAATTAATTACATATAATTTTCACTTATTTATAATTTAAATTAAAAAAATTAATTGATATAAACAAATTCTTGCAAATAATATTCTTTGATATTAATTTATTTCTAATTAACGATAAGCAAAAAGTCGAAGAGCTTAAGAAATCCGGATATATATTTCAAAATAAATAAAATGTGTAAGATATAATCAATTTTTGATTATTATTCTTAATTTAAAAAGTTACCATGCTGATTTTTTAAATGATAATTATTTATTGGAATATATATTTTAGGCATATTAATAATGTTCATAAATTAGAATTAAATATTGTAATATAAACATAATATATTAGGTGCCAGTCTTGTAATTGTTGGCACAGCACTTGCATGGATGATCTATTGCCTCTACAATCCACATGACTACATGTCTCAATTCTAATTTTAATTAATTTTTATTTAACTTCAGAAACTACGCAGGAATTAGCAAAATAAGATTAGTTTTACCACAATATTTGTGTAAATATATTTTGAATGCAAATTGCCACATGTGCTCTCATGATAGTCGTTCCAATCAAAATAATTATTTTTAATATTAGTATCTATATTTTATCATGTTCGTGCTGTGCGTTTTTCACGAGAAAAAGATTTACCACAACTATCACACTAAATTGGTATACAAGCCAGGTCACGACTAACAGAACATTTCTATTTTTATTCAATAATTGAATAATAATTTTTATATAGTAAATTTTATAATCATAAAATAACGATAATCAAGGCAACATTCACCACCCAAAACACGGAGTTATATTTAATATAATTGTTTAATAAATTCACATTTATCTATTAAGAATATATATTTTAATTATAAATATAAAAAGAGGGAAAATATTTTATAAATAAAAATCATAAAATGATATAAATTTAACAGCTAATTTAAAGTAAATCTTTTAATATTGTAGAATGCATTTGAATTTAGAAAAATTAATTATAAATCAAAATCGTGGCAGTTAAGTTTGTCCAATTTAAACGATCTTGTGCTCATTCGACAGATAATTTAAAATTAGCTGGACTTTACTGTTGGCTGTACTATTTTATTGCATCCAGGAGCGAGATAACTTCAAGTTGATTTGAGGGTTTAATTTAATTAATTTAGAGGCGTTTAATTAAAGGGAAGTTATCTCGCTCCTGGATGCAATAAAAAAGTACCGCAAACAGTAAAGTCCAGCTAATTTTAAATTATCTGTCGAATGAGCACAAGATCGTTTAAATTGGCCAAACTTAACTGCCACGATTTTGATTTATAATTAATTTATTTTAAATTATTTTTACAAATTCAAATGTATTTCTACAATAATATTTTTACTGTATAAATTGTTTTAAAAAAACTTCAATTTTAAAATCTAATAGACTAAAAATAGATAATAAAATAAAATTCCATTTTTTAAATTGAGTTTCACCCTTGTATCCCCTTAAGATTGTGCAATCCGTTGTCTTGATTGCTAAAATTAAAATAAAATGGTAATTTTATATCAATATTTGGTTTATTATAGCTTAACAATGAGTTGCATTCTCATCAACGACTACAATGAGACTCTTTTGGTTTATTTTAAAATAGATAATATCAATATAGTAAATATGTTAAAATTTCATTAAATACATTCAAATTTGGCAGTCTTTGTGGTTTTCGATTCATTCAATATTATTTACCACTGCATCATATATAGATTAGGGATAAAAAATAAATTAATTTAATTATTAAATAAATTTTCAATTTAATTTAATTTTTTAAAAATTCATCATCGGTAAAGCAAAGCTCGCCATGTTGAAAGGTTCCCTTTTCATTCTTGGATTATAAATTATAATTTCTAATAATAATTATAATAATGTGATCACATTGAGGTCTCTGGGGACCCCCGATCAATAATATGTTAAGTATATATAAGGGACAAGCTATTTTATAAGTTCGAATGTTTTAGTTAATTTTGGCATTAACTAATTCACTAAACATTCTTAATTTTCTTCTTCTCTGTCATCTTCTTAAGCCATTTCTTTTTCTTTCTGTTTTCCTTTCTCTGTCTTACTCTGACTTTAAAGGTGGGCTGTTTTGTTTAATTATTGGAAGAGATAAACCAACGTTGAATTTTTCTTGTGAACTTTGTTTTTTATCGTTGGTGAGAAGTACTCTCTCTTATATGCTTCTTAATTATAGCTCTCCTTAATAAATGAAGCTGAGTTGATTTAAGAGTTGGATTTCCCATTTTTCAAATCTTGGGTCCGCTCTAATCTTTTTGGAGTCAATGAGTCTTTGTAGTAGTTTATATCTTATGTCTTGTTGCATTATTTAGAACATGTTGCTTGTAAGAACCTACTATACTCTATCAGTTTCTAATAAAATGTCAGGTTTAATCCCTTGGTACATAAGTATATGTATGTTAGTTATATCTTCTATTGAATCTTTGATCAGATTCTGAGCAGTTTCTGTTCTGTTGGGATATCTGATGTCATTTTATTCCCTATTTAGTACCCCCTATCCAGGATTGTGATTCTTCGCATATCCTGGAAGTCAGTAGGAGTGATTCCTCCAATATCTTTGTTAGGTAGTTGGGAACTAAAGGTTCTGTTTGGATCAAGGGAATTATGGTTCCTTGAGATTTTAGGGAGTTGGATTTGTTGGAGTTAAAGAAGTAAGGTATGTACTGTTACTTCTATGTTGTATAGTCATTTCTTGAGGAAGTAATATGTTCACTCAAGTCAGTAGTACTTTTGTGTTGGGCTGTCTTCCTAGTATTAAGTATGGGGTTTTGGTATAGGGGTCTCCGGGTGATGTGTTTTGAAGCTTTTTTCTTATGGGAAAGCTTGAGGTTTCTATAGTATCTTTTCTCGCAGATTAGTTGTTCTCTTTCGAAGAATAGGTAGGCTTCTTCCTCGTCTTGGTCTTTTCATCGCTCATCTTCATCTGAGACCCAGTCGTCTTCTGATGAGAGGTTGAAGTTTTGTTTTCTTGTTTTTAGCTAAGAAGTTTTAGGCAAAAGCATTTAAATTCATGTGTTAATTTTGAATTTGTTCGTCGTAGATTAGGATTTGTTTGTAGCTAAGTTTGTTGTGGTGAGGTTGTGTTATCCTTTAGCACAATTCTAGAGTTCGGTTTAGGTTATGGGTGTTTTGTTTATTTAGTATTTAGTAGTACATATCGTCCATATCCTGCGATGAGTCCTAGTCGGACTCGACTTTTTTTCTGCTATATAGATATAGACTTTTGCTGTCTTCGATGATCATATGTTCATCAGAAGATTCGCTGTCGGTTGCCCAACAGCGTTCTCTTTCCTAGTCTAGGTTGTGGAGAGAGTTCTAGATAGACCTGGCAAGGATTCGTTACATTTCACCCCCAGAGCAAGTTTCTATCTAATTTTAATTATTATTATTATAATTTCTAATAATAAATATACTGAATATGGATTTTAGTTAAGCATAAATAAAAATATTAATTAAAAATAAGGATTCAGCTTGTTGATAGTGGGTGGAGCTCTGTTCTACACAATTTTCTCAAGCATTAATTCTCATTTGTACATACTCCACTGTTCTGACCGAGATCCCCCCCTCCCTCCCCATAAAAATTTTAAGACCTCCCTCCCTCCCCCCCCTTTATAATATTTTTTTTTCAAATTTTCTTTAAACATATTCTAATGCTTTGGATCATGATCTCTTTAAAAAAATCTTGCTGTGGGCAGCTACTGTTATTTATATTTTTTTTTATGAGCTTCACTACGTCCGTCGGCATTTATTGATGCTTGCTTGTATAGGAAAACATTACAAATCTATTTTATTTTTTATGTCATTAATTTTATATTTTTATATCTATTATTATGCTTACACAAATTTTATTTTATAAATTTTTATCTCTTTAATCGTCTTCATTCGACATAAAATTTAAAACAGTATGATAAAAATTTTTACTTTTGTAAATATTTGTCTTCTCATATCTTAATTAATATATGATATAATAAATTAAGCTAAGAGTAAATACTTAGTTTGATTATTTTATAAAAATCACAATTTTGAATTCAATATTATTTTTAGTAAGATAACTTATGCATTTCATAAACCTACAATGAATTAAATTCATATTTTTATCAATTTTAAAGATTATCATTTTTTTAGGGTCCATACACAATTGTATCTCATTTCAAAAATATAATCCATCTTTATCTTATCTTGAATAAATCAGTTAAAAATAATAACTCTTAATCTAAAATAATTATATATTGCCACAATCTTCTATGAAAAGTTAGCATGATCAATTTATTATAATTTTATACTTGCATGTTTTGTTCTGTATATTTCTAAATATGCTTACTACGTTTTAAATAGGATTTTAAAACTTTAATTAGATAGATAATGAGGAATTTTTTGACTTTTCTATAAAAACTTAGCAAGCCATAATCTATTGAGATAATATTGCTTGCTAAATTTCAGTTCTAATTTCAATTCTATTATATTTTACAAATTATATTTTAAGAAATCGATAAATTATAACTTATTGATGAATTTGAAGAATATAAGTCTTTATTTAAGGGTATTTTTATATTTATATTAAATGATTTAAAAAATGAATTTACAATTTTTTCATTTGCATTTTGAATAAAATAGTTAGATAAAGTTATAATTCTCATTTAATTATTTTCATATATTAATTAAGATATGAGAAGACAAATATTTACAAAAGTAAAAATTTTTATCATACTGTTTTAAAGTTTTATGTCGAATGAAGACAATTATAGAGATAAAAATTTATAAAATAAAATTTGTGTAAGCAAAATAATAGATATAAAAATATAAAATTAATGACCTCAAATATAAAATAGATTTGTAATGTTTTCCTATACAAGCATGTATCAATAAATGCCGACGGACGTTGTGAAGCACATCAAAAAAATAATAAATAACAGTAGCTGCCCGCAGGGTAAGATTTTTTTAAAGAGATCATGATCCAAAGCATTAGAATATGTTTTAAAGAAAATTTGAAAAAAAAATTATTATAAAGGGGGGGGGAGATCTTAAAATTTTTATGGGGGGGGTAGGGGGGGTCTCGTTCAGAACACTTCACGAAGACTACTATCCATTTTACGCAATTGCAGATTCAAAACCTCAAAACACTTTAGTGAGGTTTATAAGTGCTTTGATTTGTAGGGTATAGTTGGGGTCTTATTGGGGTTAGTAGAGAAAACGCAGGTTCTTTTATGAATTTAATGAATATTAATGATTGTTACTGTATTTAATTCAAACAAATTTTATCTGCTTATCTTTGTGATACCTCTTGAATTTAGCAGTCTGTAGTTGTTCTAGTATATCATCTTAAGATTATCGTGGATATGCTGGAGCTTTTACGATGACCATCTCAACTATCTTCTTAATTTCATTACAAAATCATCTTGCTTAATATGTTTAACAGCCAAACTTATTGATTATTTCTCATGTTTTGTTCCAAATTATGACATACTTTCCATTTCGCACTCTAAGATAATTCCAGCTACCGCCCAAACATCCCATTATACAGAGCCATTTGTCCATTATTTTCTCTCTTATAGGGAAGTATCCTGGAGTGCCTAAAACCTTAGCTAAAGTCACTATCTCTTGTCTTATTGCTCTGTTGAAATCTATGACTACTACTTCTAAAGGGCAGAGATTTAGCATTAAATTTTCTGGCTTCAAATCTCTATGAACATACCCTAGATCATGGAGCTCTTTTACACCCTTAGTCATATTTGTGAGAATCTCATTAAAATCATTAGGATATCTATTGTGGAGATACTCTCTTGGAGTCATTTCAAACTTCTTGATTCTCAAAACAATAAAACCATGACCAACAATAATAATTCCGTCGAGCTTAGCTAAGTTTTTGCATTGTCTTTTCTAAGCCTCTCTCAGTACTATGTATTCATTTGCAAACTCATTTTAATATTGCTCTTCTTAATGAGATACTTGAATGGATATACCTTTTATGCGAATTCATCAACAACTATAAGTTTTACCTTGTTAGGCACGTCAATATTCAAATAGTTTTCAATACAGCTGCTTATGTCGACTGCATTTAATGCAGGTATATACATCGCTCTTTCTTATATACATGCTATATACATACCATTTGTTGGTTGGTTCATTCAAAACCCCTAAACCCCTTAGTGAGGTTTATAAGTGCTTTGATTTGTAGGGTATAGTTGGGGTCTTATTGGGGTTAGTAGACAAAATGCAGGTTTTATATGAATTTAATGAATATTTAATGATTATTATTGTGCTTAACTCAAACAAATTTTATCTGCTTGTCTTTGTGATACCTCTTGAATTTCGCTGTCTTTAGTTGTTCTTGAATGTCATCTAATGATTATCTTGGATATGCTGGAGCTTTAACTATGACCATTTCAACTATCGTCTTAATTTTATCGCAGATTTCTTCTTATTTTATATGTCTAGCTGCTAAACTTATTGATTATTTCTCGTGCTTTGTTCCAAAGTATGATACTTTCCATATTGTTCTCTAATATGATAGCAGCAACTGCCCATACATCCCATTGAACTGAGCCATTAGTCCATTTCTCTCTAATTGGGAAGTATCCAGGAGTACCAAGAACTTTAGCCAAAGTCACTATCTCTTATCTTAAGGCTCTATTGAAATCGATAACTACGACTTCTAAAGGGCAGAGGTTAAGCATAATATTTTCAGGCTTCAAATCTCTATGAACATATCCAAGTTCATGCAACTCCTTGACACCCTTAATCATATCTGTAAGAATATCATTTAAGCCATCAGGATATCTATTATGATATAGATAGTCTCTTAAAGTCATTTCAAATTTCTTGAGCCTTAGTGCGATGAAACCATAGCTTAATATAACACCATTTAACTTAAGCAAGTTCTTGCAATCTCTTCTTTAAGCCTCTCTAAGAATCATATATTCGTTAGCAAACTCATTTTAATACTGCTCATTTTTTATGAGATAGCTGAAAGGGTATACCTTGTATGCATACTCATCAACTACTATAAGCTTTGCCTTGTTAGGCACACTTATGTGCAAGTAATTTTAAATGCAGCTACTAAGTTCAATTGCATTTAATGCAGGAATACTCATTGCTTTCGCTTGGAAGCATGCTAAAACAGTATGATCTGCAGGCTAGTTCATTGATTCAAAGCGACACTGTCTCTTTAGCTTCTCCTGTATCTCTTTAAGACTCAAGAATTTTTGATTTTCTTTTAGCAGGTACAAGTTATTAAGTCTCCTAATCTTAAATCAAGAATTCGCTAAGATGATGTTTTTGCATATGCTTCTTAACCTTTGCTGAGTGAGTGTAAGACTTCATGCATGTTGTGCATTGGTACCTTCCATCCACTTTGTCATGTTTAAAATAGATCTTGGCCTTGCCAGAGTGTACCTCTTTAATGTGCCTCTTCAAGCTAGACTCAGTTGAGAAGAAGTTTTAGCAGTCTTCACATTAAAATGTTTTAATTTTTTCTATTGGTTGCTGTTCCTTATCTTCCTCAACCAATTCAACTTATGTTTAAACTCCCATCTCAGCACTCTACTTCTTGTTTTAAACTTAAATTTTAAAGACCTCAGCTTCAAACTCTAGAGCTCTTAGCTCTGCCTCCTTTTCAATATAAATTACTTCTGGTTTCTTGGAGGAGCCAAAGTTGAGCAATGATTAACCTGTTCCAAGAGAAACTGCTTACGATTTAAGTTAGCCGCCATGTTTAAATTCAAATTTAAATTTCTATTATTAATAAGTAAAAACCTCACTAGCTATATTAACTTTGTATAGGAGCTGGCACTGCAACAACAATGGTTGATTCTTAGGTGTTAGACATCATATTTATACTTAGTTTATAACTATAAATTTTCTAATTTTATGCTTAATATTTTTAATTTTGGTACCAACTGAGAATAAATTCAGGTTGGTACTGGTACCAATTAGGTTTTGAACCATTTTGGAACTTTTCCATTAAAACCTCATTAGTTTAAAACTAGGTACTAATTAAGTTTTGGTACTATTAAATTGGTACCAATTAAAATTAAACGAATTTAGTAGCAGTACTAATTAAATTTAAACAAATTTAGTACTAATTTAATGGAACTAAATTGATAAAAATGGAGCTCAATCAAAACCCCAAAACCCCTTAATGAAGTTTATAAGTGCTTTGATTGATGAGGGTAATGTTGGGGATAAGGGTTTCTTTTTGATTTTAAGCATTAATTTCACTCTAGTTATAAAAATATGGAAGTTTTATATGATCATTTTTTTTATATTTAACTTATTTATTTTCATGTTTATGTATAAACTATAGCATTTTTATTAGAAAGAGGTAAGTTTCGGATGCTTATTTTTTTATTTTACATTTTTTTCATAAGTTATCATATTTATTGATGGTTTTTATGAAAATTAATGATTACATCTTTTCAAAAATTTTGCGTTTTTGCAGAAATATTTTTGAAATTTTTATCATAAAACTTTTTCATAATCAATAATATACTTTCTTTTCTTTCCGCTTACTTTCTATATTTACATATTTAAGTACTATTTTAAAATTTTAGGTGGCTTAAGTAAAATATAAATGTAAAATATGCATAAAATGAGTGATTTTAAGGTATACGATAGACTCACGGTAGTCATGTTTTGTATGTAAAATTATTATAAATGGAGATCAAACTTAAATTTTTGTATTTCTACTTTTAATAAAATTTTAGACACCTATTAAATATGGCCATCTTATAGGAGGTCAATCCTGTTAAGCTTAGTGGAGAAAGTTTGCAGAATTTGTAACAAGTTTCAGAGATGGATTTTCATTTTAACCTATTAAATTCCATTAAATTAGTACTAAATTTGTTTATATTTAATTAGTACCAGTACTAAATTCGTTTAATTTTAATTGGTACCAATTTAATAGTACCAAAACTTAATTAGTACCAGGTTTTAAACTAATGAGGTTTTAATGCAAAATTTCTAATTTGGTTTAAAACCTAATTAGAACCATGTACTAAAAAATTAAAACTAAATTAGTACCAAAATGTTTTAAAAAATGGAGTCCCTAAGAATTAAGGAATGAAGATTTCATACAAACTGACTATTTTAATTAAATAAGTAATGCAAATAGGTAAAGTGCTATCATTGAAATTTTCGTAGTGGAATAATTTGAACATAACATTTACATAGATGTAGTGATCATAAAAAATAAAAGAATAAAGATCTCAACCATGAAAATAAAAAATGAAAATGAATCTAACAACAAAAATGAAATTAATCAAAATGAAACCCTAATCCCCAACATTACCCTCATCAATCAAAGCACTTATAAACCTCATTAAGGGGTTTTGGGGTTTTGAATCTCTGCAGTTTGTTACAGCTTCTGCAAACTTTCTCCACGTATCTTTGCAGGCTTGACCTCCTTTAAGATGCCCATATTTAATAGTAAGATTTTTAAACAATAGGATCCAGAAGTCTTTAAGTTATAATTTGAAATTCATTAATAGGAAGAGGAACACAGATGGAATCACTCAATGATCAAATGAAAAGAGTCGAGGCTTAAGAAATGATATCAAGATTCAGAAGCAAGGAAGATCTCTATCGATACCTAACTTTACATGGTAAGATAACTTGATGACTATTAACATATTATACAGTTGGTTTATTCCTTCCAACGATGGAAGGTACAAAAATTTCATTCTTGAAAGCAATACTTTGTGAGGAGAAGAAAGCTTTTAAAAATAAAGACATTAAACTAATCGAAATTCCCAACTACCCTGAGATTTCAGTCACTAATCTTTATGAGGATGCCATGTAAGATGAGGAAGTGGTAGTTTACCTTCCTACCAAGAAACAACTCTCTAATAAACTACCAGAGAGGAACTTTTTCTTTGGTGTTCTTGGTACAATAAAAGAGGAGTATCTCAGAGAAATAATTGAAGAAGCACATAAGAAACGATATTCTATCTCTCCTGAAGACTAGAAGAAGCAAGGCATTATTGAAAATCTGGCACTGGCATATATCTTATGAAAGAGCATGCAAAGGTTCACAGAGAAAGAAAGTCGCAGACAATTTATGAGGTGAGCAAGAGGCTTTATAAAGATGTCTAAAAACCAGATGAAATTAACATAGATGCAGGAGCTGGCACTAAGAGAAGAAATATGGGCCCAAGCAAGCCATAAGAAGAGGAGAAGAAAGAGAAGCCAAACCCCTTTATGGGTTAGTTTAATATGTGAACTTATTCATTCATTTAAATCTAAAACTTATTTATAAACATTCATTCTTCCCTCTCTCGCACAGACTGTTGTCTTATCTACGCTCACTCTCTTACAGCTGCTTTGAATTAAGTCTACTGTATCGATGGGCAAGTCATGCATAAGATGATACAGCAGCAGCTTCTTGTAGTGAGTCTTGATTTAACTCCAGTAGAATTCAATTCCATTAAATTAAGGGCTATAAGGAACGTTGTATACAGGAGTTATGTTTAGCTCTTCATAAGCTTTCTTAGACTCCTTAGTCTTATGAACTAAGAGGTTATCAACAAACAGGATGATCTCTTGGTTACTATACTTCTCTCTGAGCTTATGTAGGAACTCTATATACTACTCTCGCTTAATAGAGCGAGGGTGAATAACATAACTCTCTAAGCCTGAATCTTCACTTATACCAGCTAAAATTGCATGGGTGACTACCTTCACTTTTTAATAATAGACTTCTGATATTATCATACTTCTTATACCAAGACTTATTAATAAAGGTGTTGAAGGTAAACACAGCTTCATCAGCGTGTATGAACTTGATGTTATTAGTAATAGCTCTCTGCATTTAATCATATATATAGTTTAAATTATTACTATAAAATGGCACTGTAAAATCAATCACTCTCTTCACTCTGTTGACAGTCTTGAAAGTAATACCATTTCTTCTATAAATATTGGCTATAGTCTAAGGAGATATACGCATGTCAGCAAACCTGCGATGAAACATCACAGCTCGTTAGTCTAATGGAAAGTGTGCCCAATACTTCAAAGTCTTAGAGTCGCAGTGGAAGTCAATATGAGCCTGAGAGAACTTTTATTTTCTTGCAGGATGCGTTCAACAACCAGAATTAAAATGCTAAACAGCTAGCAAGCAGTGATACCTAACAGTTGAGGCACTCTTGCGTAATAACTTTGCTATTGCTGCATAATTTAGTACAGGTTTGGCTTAGTCTATATTAATACTTGTACCATACCTAAGCTTAAGCAGTAAATCTAAATATTACTCATCATAAATAGACCCTAAATTTCGCTAATTTCTATTTCTCATTTTGCAAATTGGCCTAATTTCTCTACTAACCCCAATAAGACCCCAACTATACCCTACAAATCAAAGCACTTATAAACCTCACTAAGGGGTTTTGGGGTTTTGATTGACCCCCAACCGCTTCTATCTCTTAAGTCTCTCCTACTGATCTTTTTATGACTCAAGAATTTTTGATTTTCTTTTAGCAGGTACAAGTTATTAAGTCTCCTAATCTTAAATCAAGAATTCGCTAAGATGATGTTTTTGCATATGCTTCTTAACCTTTGCTGAGTGAGTGTAAGACTTCATGCATGTTGTGCGTTGGTACCTTCCATCCACTTTGTCATGTTTAAAATAGATCTTGGCCTTGCCAGAGTGTACCTCTTTAATGTGCCTCTTCAAGCTAGACTCAGTTGAGAAGAAGTTTTAGCAGTCTTCACATTAAAATGTTTTAATTTTTTCTATTGGTTGCAGTTCCTTATCTTCTTCAACCAATTCAACTTATGTTTAAACTCCCATCTCAGCACTCTACTTCTTGTTTTAAACTTAAATTTTAAAGACCTCAGCTTCAAACTCTAGAGCTCTTAGCTCTACCTCCTTTTCAATATAAATTACTTCTGGTTTCTTGGAGGAGCCAAAGTTGAGCAATGATTAACCTGTTCCAAGAGAAACTGCCTTACGATTTAAGTTAGCCGCCATGTTTAAATTCAAATTTAAATTTCTATTATTAATAAGTAAAAACCTCACTAGCTATATTAACTTTGTATAGGAGCTGGCACTGCAACAACAATGGTTGATTCTTAGGTGTTAGACATCATATTTATACTTAGTTTATAACTATAAATTTTCTAATTTTATGCTTAATATTTTTAATTTTGGTACCAACTGAGAATAAATTCAGGTTGGTACTGGTACCAATTAGGTTTTGAACCATTTTGGAACTTTTCCATTAAAACCTCATTAGTTTAAAACTAGGTACTAATTAAGTTTTGGTACTATTAAATTGGTACCAATTAAAATTAAACGAATTTACTACCAGTTCTAATTAAATTTAAACAAATTTAGTACTAATTTTATGGAACTAAATTGATAAAAATGGAGCTCAATCAAAACCCCAAAACCCCTTAATAAGGTTTATAAGTGCTTTGATTGATGTGGGTAATGTTGGGGATTAGGGTTTCTTTTTGATTTTAAGCATTAATTTCACTCTAGTTATAAAAATATGGAAGTTTTATATGATCATTTTTTTTATATTCAACTTATATATTTTCATGTTTTTGTATAAACTATAGCATTTTTATTAGAAAAAGGTAAGTTTCGGATGCTTATTTTTCTATTTTACATTTTTTTCATAAGTTATCATATTTATTGATGGTTTTTATGAAAATTAATGATTACATCTTTTCAAAAATTTTGCGTTTTTGCAGAAATATTTTTGAAATTTTTATCATAAAACTTTTTCATAATCAATAATATACTTTCTTTTCTTTCCGCTTACTTTCTATATTTACATATTTAAGTACTATTTTAAAATTTTAGGTGGCTTAAGTAAAATATAAATGTAAAATATGCATAAAATGAGTGATTTTAAGGTATACGATAGACTCACGGTAGTCATGTTTTGTATGTAAAATTATTATAAATGGAGATCAAACTTAAATTTTTGTATTTCTACTTTTAATAAAATTTTAGACACCTATTAAATATGGCCATCTTATAGGAGGTCAATCCTGTTAAGCTTAGTGGAGAAAGTTTGCAGAATTTGTAACAAGTTTCAGAGATGGATTTTCATTTTAACCTATTAAATTCCATTAAATTAGTACTAAATTTGTTTATATTTAATTAGTACCAGTACTAAATTCGTTTAATTTTAATTGGTACCAATTTAATAGTACCAAAACTTAATTAGTACCGAGTTTTAAACTAATGAGGTTTTAATGCAAAAGTTCTAATTTGGTTTAAAACCTAATTAGAACCATGTACTAAAAAATTAAAACTAAATTAGTACCAAAATGTTTTAAAAAATGGAGTCCCTAAGAATTAAGGAATGAAGATTTCATACAAACTGACTATTTTAATTAAATAAGTAATGCAAATAGGTAAAGTGCTATCATTGAAATTTTCGTAGTGGAATAATTTGAACATAACATTTACATAGATGTAGTGATCATAAAAAATAAAAGAATAAAGATCTCAACCATGAAAATAAAAAATGAAAATGAATCTAACAACAAAAATGAAATTAATCAAAATGAAACCCTAATCCCCAACATTACCCTCATCAATCAAAGCACTTATAAACCTCATTAAGGGGTTTTGGGGTTTTGGAATCTCTGGCAGTTTTTATCACGCTTTCGCGGGCAACTTCTGCACCATCTCTACAGGCTGTTGACCTCCTATAAGATGCCCATATTTAATAGTAAGATTTTAAACAATAGGATCCAGAAGTCTATAATTATAATTTGAAATTCATTTATAGGAAGAGGAACAAAGATGGGATCATTCAATGATCAAATGAAAAGAGTCGAGGCTCAAGAAATGATATCAAGATTCAGAAGTAAGGAAGATCTTTATCGATACCTCACATTACATGGTAAGATGACTTGATGACTATTAACATATTATACAGTTGGTTTATTCCTTCCAACGATGTAAAGTACCAAAATTTATTTCTTGAAAGCAATACTTTATGAGGAGAAGAAAGCTTTTAAAAATAAAGAGATAAAATTAATCTAAATTCCAAACTACCCTGAGATTTCAGTCACTAAACTTTATGAGGATGCCATGTTAGATGAGGAACTGGTAGTTTACCTTCCTAGTAAGAACCAACTCTCTTATAAACTACCAGAGAGGAACTTTTTCTTTGGTGTTCTTGGTACAATAAAAAAAGAGTATCTCAGAGAAATAATTGAAGAAGCACATAAGAAACGATATTCTATCTCTCCTGAAGACAAGAGAAAGCAAGGCATTATCTATAAATTCGCACTGGTATATATCTTATGAAAGAGCATGCAAAGGTCACAGAGAAAGAAAGTCGCAGACAATTCATGAGGTGAGCAAGAGGCTTTATAAAGATGTCTAAAAACCAGATGAAATGAACATAGATGCAGGAGCTGGCACTATGAGAAGAAATTTGGGCCCAAGCAAGCCATAAGAAGAGGAGAAGAAAGAGAAGCCAAACTCCTTTATGGGTTAGTTTAATATGTGAACTTATTCATTCGTTTAAATCTAAAACTTATTTATAAACATTCATTCTTCCCTCTCTCGCACAGACTGTTGTCTTATCTACGCTCACTCTCTTACAGCTGGTTTGAATTAAGTCTACTGTATCGATGGGCAAGTCATGCATAAGATGATATAGCAGCAGCTTCTTGTAGTGAATCTTGATTTAACTCCAGTAGAATTCAATTCCATTAAATTAAGGGCTATAAGGAACGTTGTATACAGGAGTTATGTTTAGCTCTTCATAAGCTTTCTTAGGACTCCTTAGTCTTATGAACTGAGAGGTTATCAACAAACAGGATGATCTCTTGGTTACTATACTTCTCTCTGAGCTTATGTAGGAAACTCTATATACTACTCTCGCTTAATAGAGCGAGGGTGAATATCATAACTCTCTAGGCCTGAATCTTCACCTATACCAGCTAAAATTGCATGGGTGACTACCTTCACTTTTTAATCATAGACTTCTATATTATCATACTTCTTATACCAAGACTTATTAAT
>ARYC01009486.1:0-10378 GCA_000711775.1 Oxytricha trifallax | reverse complement strand
TTCATAGAGACTTAAAGCCAGAGAACATCATGATGAACTTTCAGCCTCTTAGACTTTATATTATTGACTTCAACAGAGCTCAAAGAGTGCAAGCCTCTGCATAAGGAAATGTATACGGCACTCCTGGATATTTCCAGAGAGAGAGGATTGGAGAGATGGAGACACTTAATGAGATATCTGGGCTCTAGCAGTAGTAATAATAATGAAGAGCGACATGCCAAGAAACGATTACTTTAGCTGCAGGGGTGAGAGAGATTCTAAGCAGAGAATCAAACAATATCTCGATAAAAATAAAATAAATGGAGGTCTCAGAGTACTTGCATACTCAACTATTATCAAGCCATAGTAAAGGGATTTAACATAAAATAAAAACAATCAAACATCAACTTAGAAAGATAAAATTCAGAGAACTACCACATGACTCTAAGCTTATTTTTGTGTTAGATATTTAAAAACTTGCTTGTTATACTCACTTAAAATACTAATACTTAAACACTAAACCCTACATAAACCCTATTAAAACCCTAATAAGTATGCACTAATAGTCTACTTTTATCAATCAAAAACTCAATCAAACTACTGAAATGATTTTGGGGTTTCGATTAATTATAAATGTAAGAATTATAGAGCACAATATAATAATTTTTGAAAACATTTCAAAAATAAATTCATGTAAGAATTATTTATTTTTTTACCAAAAAAAATAATTTGGGAAATTCTCCACTGAATTTATAAAATTTATAAATTAATTTTAATTATAATAATTATTATAATTTATAAATTGCAAATTTAATTTTAATTTAAAGATTTATGAATAAATTGACTTTAATAATCTTGAAAAAAAAGTATGAACCAGAAGAGGACAGCGATTATATAAATCCATAAAAGTAAGCATATTGTACTTTTTTGAAATTTGCACAAGTATTTATTTGTATTATTAATTTATATTATGTATTTACTATTTCTACTTCTAATAAGGTATAAGTCGTTAAATTTTATTTTGGAAAAAATTATGGGTATAAATTACTTATTTTGCAATTTTATTATTATTATTTATATGTATAAAAATGAAATAGTTGGTAAATTGTTTAAAACTATATCTAACACATTCATAGTTCATGTTCTTCTAGTACTCAGTTTCAGTTATTCTATCATTCTTTATAATAAAAAAATATAAATTTGGATGGAACTTAAGATCTAATAGTAAATTGAAATGGATTACTTTTCTGCCAGTGATTCACCATCAAGATATTTTCCTCACTCCATTCATCAAATTAAACTATATACACATCATGACCCTAATTCGAGATGATATTTCCGTAATTTCTTTTTATAAATAACTCCTATTTCACATTCTGCAAACATCAATTCAGTCTAATTTGTCGTTACCAGTCAATTATTATATAATTAACAGTACTTACCGAAAATATTTTCTTTGATATTTCATTGAATATTTTAGAGTTTAATTTATTATTTAAAAATTTATGGCATAACTTTTGAGAGAATATAATTTAAATTATTATGTTAATATTTATTTTACAACAAAGATGGAAAACGCTTACATTATAAATATATCAGAGCTTTTTTAAAAAATTTACAACAATTACATGAAATATCTACAATTAATTTAAAATTTATATTTTTGAAAATTTTCGGTAAAAATATTAGCATTCTAGATAATTACTTGAAAATATAACTTCGATAATTAAAAGTATAAAATTCTGAAATGAGAACCTAAATTTTTAAAGGATTTTAAGATGAATTAGCAACTAATTAATATCAAAAGCGAAAATATTAAATAATATAAATATTGTTTAATAGAGTCTTATTTAAATATATAATTAATGGAGTTAAAATCTTCTTAAAAAATATAAATATGATATCGTAGGATTAAAAAGAGATTCAATTTATGAAATGAATTCGGTATTGTTATTTTAATTTTTATAAAATAAAAAATTATTGAATTATTAGTTATTAAATTGTCTAATTTAATCAATCTTTAGAATCGTTTAAAAGATAATTTACAGTAAGCTTGACTTAAACATTGAAGGTACCATTTCATCGAATCCTTATAACGAGATAGTTTGAATTTAATGTTTAAGTATCTCCAGGCATACAATATATTATAGAAGTTATAGAATTCAGTTAATTTTTATTCTCTAGAATAAACTAAAAATTGTTAAAATTAGCCAATTTTAGCTGTCAATAATTTAATTTATTATTTGTTTAATTTAGATTAATTCCTTAATTTTGATAATATTTCTAACAATTATAAATAACTTGAGACAAGACTAGAACCAAATCATAAATTTACTCAACATGCTTGAAAAGTAAATTAATATTAATGAATAAAGTTATTATTAATAAAAAAATGGCCGATCAAAAAATTAAAATGAAACAAAGGATGATTTATTATAATATTTTATTCTACAGTAGTAAGTAAATTTATTCAAATTTTTAAATGTCTTCATCTAGGGTGGAACAAGCTCCAATTTTAGCACAAATAATTTTATAAATCAGAACAAATGACTTTGCTATTATTAATTTAAAATGAAAAAAAGAGGGAGTTCTATAGAATAAAATGCAAAACTCATAAAACGTTTGTTTAAAATTATTTGCAATTTGCACTTCAACATTAAAAAAATATTTTAAATATATAAATTAAAGATTTTAATGGAGAAATTCTCAAGTAGCTCTCATTATTTAAGCCTAGATCAATTAGATTTTTGGAGTATATTAAAATTAATCAATAAAACCTTGTATAGATAGCCGATATAAAATGACTATATATATTATAAATCAGAAAAAAGATTATAATATCAATCCATCTTGCTAAAAACTTATTGGATTGGAATAATTATTTATCAGAATGTCGAAATCATCATTGCTTCGGCAATAAATTGCTTTGAATTCAATTTACAAACTGAAATTGCTTTTTTTTAAGATGATAGAGAAAAAAACAATTTAAGCATATTATTAAATAAAATATAAAGTTCATTTACAATTCAAATATGACTTTTCAAAGTCTCGAAAAATGAGTATTTTTTTGAAAATTCAGGGAAAAATTTAGCTATCTAATAATTAAAGTTTCTGTTTGAGAATGCCACATCATACAGTTACTTTATTAATTTAATTCATGCTTTATAAAGAAAATAGCTTTTTGTTATAATTCTTTTTAAATATTTAAGTACAGTTCAATTTCGATATATTTATAAAGTTATAGGAAAAATTTTTAATTAGGAAAATAAATAAAATATTAAAAAATAAATTAAAAACATTGGAAATAAAGTTGTCCTACTTAAAAGATCTTTTGCCTTATTCGATATAAAATACAAAATAGCGATATATATTTTATGCTGCATTAATTTATCTCATCCCTAAATCTATATAACTCGACTTAAATAGGGAGTTATAATTTTTTGAATTTTACGCATTAAACTAACTTCTAGTTATCTCGCTCCTCAATTAGACAAAATTAAACCGATAAAATTAAAGAAATTAATTTGAATTCTTGAATGAATGAGCTCAAGATCGTTTAAATTTTGTTCTATTTAACTGCCAATATATTGATTTTCAATTAGTTTAAATTAAATATACTCTCAATCCGAAAATATTCCAAATATATTTAAAATTTTTTTTATTTGTCATAAGAACATTAAACTTCATTTTTAATTTGAATCTTCTAAATAAAAATCGTATAAAATAAAAATTATAAAAATATATTAAATCAAGCATATTATATCTTTAATTAGGAACCTATTCTTCCTGAAATTTAAATATTTTTAATTAGTTTTTTTTTAGCTTTATATATTATGAAAAATTTAATATTTTAAACTCTTGCGTTTTTATATACATTATTTATTCAATAAAAATTTAAATATATATACCAGTAATTAGGAAATATTCAAGATTATATTGCTATAGTAGCGTATAATACTTTTATTTAATTTAAACAATACTATATCAAACCATATTTGTTTTAGATAAAGTATTGTTTAAACTAATTAAAAGTATTATATGCCACTATATCAATATAATCTTGAATATTTCCTAATTACTGGTATATATATTTAAATTTGTTATATATTATATAAATAAGTATCATGGTATTTGAGTATTGCTAGAAAAATTTCCCCACAAATATACAAAAACCAATGTATTTATTTTAGGAAATTTATATATAGTAAAAGAATTAAATCGAATTTGTTGAAAATCGAAGTTAAAGAATTATCCAAGAAATTAAAATAAACTAGTTAAACGAACTGTTTATATTCCCTTTAATGTTATTTATTAAATTAATATATTTTATGATTAAAGCTTAATGGAGTGGATTCAAATCTATCTTTTAAAGGTCTTAACTATATTCCGTTTATAATATAAATGCTGTTAGTAATAAAAACCAACTCTGCTTCATTTATATTTTACTATGTTCATGCAAAGATTTGTAATTTTAACTTCAAAATGCAAATTGTAAATTTCTAATGTTTTAACTATCTACATCTTTAATTTATTTTCTAGCAATCACAAGTATTTATAATCTTCAATATAATATAGCATCAGTTTTTCATAAAAACTTTCTCCACTTTTTTCAATCTTTTAAGTAACTCACTAACAGTTCATAATTTAAAGGTTGTTGCTTTAGAATAGTAATAATAAATTTCTCATTTTTAGTTATTCCCTTTTCTGAAAATTGAATACAGAATAAAAAGATTACAAATCAATATTTGTAATGGCAATATTTTATATGGAAATTTCAAAAACTTGTCAGATATTAAATAAATTGAATTTTGCGACTTTCTTCATTAACAATAGAACTTATAATTTCATAATAAATAAATGAGATTCTTGAAAATAAGATTTTAATTAGACTAGTGGACATAATACAAAAGAAATACTAACTTATATGAAACTATTTCGAGAAAAGCAGTTATTTAACTCTAATTGTTTTTAATTGTCTAAGTTATTTAAACTACATTTAATTAAATTATTGTTTTATAATACACCTTTTATTAATATTTATAGATTTTCTGGAGAAATCATAATCCCTAATTTTAAACAAATTCTACCTAAATTGTAAAAATAGAATTGAATTAATTTATGTCGATATAATTTGCTGTTATATAAATGGTTTCTTTGATTGTAAAAAAATTAATGCTTAATAATTCAATAGATTTAGTAAAAATACATATTTAACGAATTTTATAATTAAAAAATACATAATATTATTCTTAATTAATTAATTGAAATCTAATTTCAATTAAAATTAATGAAATCTAATTAATTATAAATTTGATTAATTTTTTACTAGGTGTAGACTACCGAACATAAAAATCGCGATTAATAGCTAGGTTTAGTTTGAATTCATAAATCTCAAAATATTCAAAATCTTTAATTTATCTCTGAATATATGATTAATTTATTGAGTTTAAAAATTTCTTTTGTAATAAATACTACAGATAATATATTAATTTTTTTATCTAATCCTTAACTAATTATATAAAAAAAGTAATTAAATATATTATATATATTCTTATTTATAATCAAACAATATTTTTAAATATTCTGATTTCATTTTATTGTTTATATAAATTAATTAAAATTTCGAGTTAATAGATGATATTTAATCAATTTATAGAGAATTTGGATTTAAAATATGAAATAGATTTAAAATAACAATAAAATTTGCATATAATAATAATTATAAATAAAGTAAGTTTTCTTAATTTAAACTACCTCATAAAAATATGCGAATAAACATGCTTGAAGGAAGAAATAAATTATAAATGACAATAAAATATTCAAGTCATAATTTTTTTAAAAAGGTACAATCAAATAATTTGATTTATTCTAATTATTATGTGAATAATATATTTCAAGCGTTTTCTACAGATGAATGGCAATTTTTTGTTCTGTAGTCTACGCCTAATAATTTGTTGAATATCTTTTATTTTAATTGAACATCATATTTATATAAATAAATTGAAAATCATATTGTGAATAAAGAATTACACAACTCAATAAATTTTGTATCTTTACTAGATACTCTAATCAAAATATTTGTCCCTATGATTTGAATCATACTCTGAAATTTGTAAAAAGTTAAAAATAGTTTGATGATTTAAGCTATAATTATTTTGAATTTTATTCTAGAAGTATAATTTTTAAGTACTGATTTTTATTATTATTGTTTCGTGGTTATTAAAGATTAGTAACTTACTTTGACATGATAACTTGAAACAGTTGAACATTTTCACTCATAAATATAATTATAAAGATTTATAATTTAAAATGAATTGATAAAGTTACAGAGATATTAACAGTTAAAAACTTATGTCTAAGAGTATATAAACTTAACTAGATAAATAATTGCGAGATACACACTCTATGCAAAAGAGATATTACTTTAGATATTTGCAAATCTCATAAATGTTTAATTAAGAAAAAATATTACTTATTTATGCTTATATGAAGGGAATTTTGAGAAAATTTTCGAACAGTAGTATCAAGACATTTCTCTCTTAGTAATAATTAAAATATATAATTGTTTATGAATCTATTAACTCAATAGAATTTACTGATAACTTTTTATTCATGAATAAGGTATTATAGTCAGAGTTAATAACTTATTCACTTTTATAATA
Organism: Oxytricha trifallax; assembly: GCA_000711775.1. Classification (NCBI taxonomy): domain Eukaryota; phylum Ciliophora; class Spirotrichea; order Sporadotrichida; family Oxytrichidae; genus Oxytricha; species Oxytricha trifallax. The sequence goes on along the minus strand of ARYC01009486.1, from coordinate 3,737 downwards.
TAATAAATTATTATTAATTTATTTGATAATTAGTTAGTAGCCAGCTATCTATAAGATCATAACTTATATACATTGTAATTACTTAATAAGTATATATCTTTTATGCTCTAATTAATAAATATACCTAATCATTTATGTTAAATTTTATTTTACACAAAGAAACTTTTAATTAATAAAAGTATAAAAAAGATAAGATATGAGAAAAATAAATTACTATTAATGTTCAATTTTTTTAATGTATTTTGTCAAGCAAGAACAATGACAGTTTGAGAAAACTTGAGATTTGAATTTTTTAATTTGTTTAGAAAAAAGTGCAGGTTCAGTCATAAATGGAATAGTCTGATTCTTTAAGAGCTTTTTTACTCTTGAGAATGTTGACTACCTAATTAGACAACAATTCCCTTATGTTTATCAATCATCAAAGTATTAATTCATATTGTCAAAATCTGCTGGAGATTAAGAGAAAATCTTTCTAATTAGAGAAGTACTTTTATAGCATAAGACTCATAACAGCTAAAGGCTTCTTTTACTGCTTCTACTCCTTCGCAATCGAAAAGTTAGTTAGACTTGCTGATTTTTTAATTCACCCTTTTTTATCTTTTATCTATATATTTTTTATTTCATTGATAATCGATGTCCTCAAGCCTTACTGGTCTCTCGCTTTGAATATCTCTTGAAAAATAGTTCCATTCTGGGTTATTACTTATTTGATGTTCTCATTTATTATAAATTAATTTACTATATATTATTGTAATTTTTAATTATTTATCATGTTTATTGATAAAATAGATAAAAATAGGAAATTTGAGAAATTAATAGTAATGTATTAGTTTAAATTAATTATAACTGTCATGAATTAGGAGTGCGTGTAATACTTATCAGTTTTGTTTTAAATTTAAAGTAATTAATAAAATCAGTAATTAAATATATATTAGTGGTCTAGTGGTCAGGTGGTCTGGCCGGGTGTATGACACGGTACTTACTAGTGAAACTTTCAATGTCTCTTGTAACAAGTTCAAGATTTTCAAGGATGTTCATTCTGAATCGGTAGAAGTTAATATCTGGAAGATAAGCATCAGTAGCAGCGGAGTCAGTGTTGAATGCATCGGTGACAGTCACGTTGATGTAGTATTGATCTCCATTTACTTCGTCTACAATAGGTGCATCTTTAGCTTTTATACGGTGGACCATAAAAATTCCGGCCAGACCACTAGACCACTAAAAACTATGGCCATACTACTATACCATTTATATTTATTAATTGATTTTAAAACTAAAACTGATTAGTATTACACGCACTTCCTAATTCATGACAGTTATAATTAATTTAAACTAATACATTACTATTAATTTCTCAAATTTCCTATTTTTATCTATTTTATCAATAATTATTATTAAATTTCCTGCAGCTCCTCTTGCAGGTCTAACATCCTTATTTGTGGTGGGAGCATAATAAATATGATGAAATAATTTTTCTTCTTCTTTTAATAAAATTCTAAGAAGATCCAAGTAATACTAGATAAACTGTTACTTTTATAAAAATATAGTAAATCTCACTAGACAATTTTCCCTCACCTATAATGCTTTTTATAATTTTTACTAAAAATATATATCATTATTATTTTAATCAACTAAAAGTATAGTATCTGTAAATGGATTATAATTATAATTGATAATATTACTTTAATCACAATAAATAAATTCATTTCCTCATATTATAATATTTTTAAGTTTTGGGGTGTTCTACAATATTTAAATTATCACAAACTATATTTTCATTCCAAATTTGTATTTGAATATAAGACCAAATTCTTAAAATTTTATATTTATTTAATCATAATTACAATGCTAGCTTAGATAATAAATTGGCAAGAATGTTTTAGTTTAGAGAAAAAAAATTTATGCCATATTAATTCCATTAAATCTGTGAGGATATATTAGAAATTAAATTAATTTTTGCTGAACTGAATGAAATAATTAGCATAACCAGAAAACTTTTATAAATATTAATTCTAAAAAAACAGGATTCTTGAAATTGAATTATTTAAGCACTTTTTTAGTACATTGAGTAACGAAGAGAATTGGATCTGTTGAGGTGAGTGAATCACATGTTCTCCAGGAAAAAGCTGAGAACTTCCAACTTTAACTCCCAGAGCTGAATGTCGACTCAAAATGCGGTTGTGCGGCTACATATTCTTGCATAGGTTTGTGGTTTAACAAAAAAGTTGAAACCATCTTCAATGATCAAGCAAACTCAGAGAATAGGGCAAGAATTAAGGATGATTAAATGCATGGGGAAAAAATCAATTAGTGAATATCATGTTGATAAACAAATCATTTAAAGATTGCAAGATACCAATCAAAACCCCAAAACCCTTTCAGTAGTTTGATTGAGTTTTTGATTGATAAAAGTAGACTATTAGCGCATACTTTATTAGGGTTTTAATAGGGTTTATGTAGGGGTTTAATGTTTAAATATTAGTATTTTAAGTGAGTATATGCGAGGTTTGGGGTCAGTTTATGACAGTGAGTATATAGATTTATTGTTTAAGTTGCGATATGGATGTGATGAATTTAGTGATCAACTCAAGCCTGTTCTGAATTATACGTCTATAGCAAGGCTACTCCATAAATCTCCTGCAACTGTGAGGTCTCACTGTCTATTAGCATTGAATTTAAAGAGATAGCATCTTAATTCTAAGCCTAAGAGACCCTTAAAATTTTGGCAGCATCATATTGACTATCTTATTAATGATAAGACTCTTAAATACTGGGCTCATTTCTCTCTAGCCTAGAGGGCTGTGATGTTTCATCGCCAATTTTCTGAGCTTCACATATCTGCTTAATCGATAGCTAACATATATAAAAAGAACGGATATCTTATAAGACAGTCAATCGCATTAAGAGAGTGATTGACTTTAATGTTCCATTTTATTAGACTAATTTAGATTATATATTCTATTAAATGCAGAGGTCTTAAGAGTATAATATAAAGTTCATACACGCTGATGAAGCTGTATTTACATTCAATACCTTTATATCAAGGTCTTGGTACAAGAGGTATAGTAATATAGAAGTTTATGACTAAAAGGTTAAGGTTTAACTTCATGCTATTCTTGGTGGAATAAGTGAAGATAGTGGCCTCTAGACTTATGTTATTCACCCTCGTTTTATAAAGACTGAATAATATATTAAGTTCTTGCAATAACTCAGAGATAAGTACGCTGACTAAGTGATTATTCTATTCGTTGATAACTTATCAGTTCATAAAACTAAAGACTCAAGGAAGGAATATGAAAGGCTAAATATAACACCTGTATTTAATGTTCCTTACAGCCCTTAGTTCAATTGAATTGAATTATATTGGGGGGTTATTGAAAGATCATTATAAGAAATTGCTGCTCTACCATCTGATGCATGATTTAAAGATAGATACAGTCGATTTTATTAGAGTGCTGCTAAGAGAGTCAGCGATGATAAAGGTAAAGTATGCGCAAGAGAAGGCAGATTTTGTGTATATAAATAAGTTTTTGATTTAAGCGAATGAATAAGTTCACATATTAAATTTGCCCGTAAAAGGATTTGGCTTCTCTTTCTTTTCTTCCTCTTAAGCCTTGCTTGGGCCTATGTTTCTTCTTTTAGTGCCAGCTCCTGCATCTATGTTCATCTCTTCTGGCTTTTATAAATCTTTGAAGAGCCTCTTACTCAATTCATGTTTTACTTGAGACTTTCTCTCT
>ARYC01009485.1:0-11417 GCA_000711775.1 Oxytricha trifallax | reverse complement strand
ATAAACTTTATGAACATAATTATACAGGATTTAGCTTTTAGAATTTGAATCTTATTAAATCAGTATTGAATATCGACGATTCACCTAAACTTTATAAAAGATGAAACCTCTTTTCAAGAAATCTCTATTTGCCTTGGAGACAACTCCTAAAGTTTTATTACTTTGCTTAACTTCTTACATAAACTTTATGAACATAATTATACAGGATTTAGCATTTAGAATTTGAATCTTATTAAATCAGTATTGAATATCGACGATTCACCTAAACTTTATAAAAGATGAAACCTCTTGTCAAGAAATCTCTATTTGCCTTGGAGACAATTCTAAAGTTTTATTACTTTAGCTTTAACTTCTTACATAAACTTTATGAACATAATTATACAGGATTTAGCTTTTAGAATTTGAATCTTATTAAATCAGTATTGAATATCGACGATTCACCTAAACTTTATAAAAGATGAAACCTCTTTTCAAGAAATCTCTATTTGCCTTGGAGACAACTCCTAAAGTTTTATTACTTTAGCTTAACTTCTTACATAAACTTTATGAACATAATTATACAGGATTTAGCTTTTAGAATTTGAATCTTATTAAATCAGTATTGAATATCGACGATTCACCTAAACTTTATAAAAGATGAAACCTCTTTTCAAGAAATCTCTATTTGCCTTGGAGACAACTCCTAAAGTTTTATTACTTTAGCTTAACTTCTTACATAAACTTTATGAACATAATTATACAGGATTTAGCTTTTAGAATTTGAATCTTATTAAATCAGTATTGAATATCGACGATTCACCTAAACTTTATAAAAGATGAAACCTCTTTTCAAGAAATCTCTATTTGCCTTGGAGACAACTCCTAAAAATTTATTACTTTTACTTTAACTTCTTACATAAACTTGTTGAACATAATTATACAGTGATTATTAAATTATATTTATTATAAAAAACATATTTTTCCTTGGAGGATTAAATATTTAAAATAATGATTATTAATTAATTGTGTTTGAAGTATTATTTTATATCCATAATGAATATATAGAAATGTTAGATATAATAATAATTAGATTTATTCAATAATTTCATTTAAGAGGAGATATCCAGGCTCAAAATCCTCAAGTTTTTAAAAATAGCAGTTTTATATTTGCTTTAGACAATCCTGTTCTATTTATAGCTAACTTATGTTTTAATACTTTCATAGCATCATTTTTATTGCCATAGATACCTACAACATATAAAATGACTTTTATAGATTTATTTACTGAGTTTTAAAATAGTTACACAATGATAATGTACCTGTGTTAAGAACCAATTAAGTATTTTGTTATAATATTTTAATGAATAAATATCATAAAAGTTACAACCTTTAATTTGAAACACTCTAGAATACTTATATAAGCATAATGTGGAAATTAATTGAAACATATTTATAAGGATTTCTCACTATATTTATCGAAAACAACACAATATCGATAAACTTCTCCATATTTTAATATAAAGAATTGAATCTAGAGTAAATAACCAAAATTATTAGTAGCATATATAAAGAGTTTAGCTTATTGGAATTATTAATAAATAATCATTCTGGAAGTATTATAATTATTTTGAAATATATAAAATTATTACATTACTTTATTAATTTGAATATAGATAAGTATAAATCAAAATGAAATACAAATTGCTGATTAAATTAATTATTCGTAAATAATAGCATTACCATCGATACTTAGTGCTCCACACTTATAAATATGCTTAAAAAACATTTTGAAATAAACTGGTATACGAAAGGAGATTGCTTTAGTTTTTATAATTTACCCATAATTTTTTATTTTAGCTGAATATTACTTCGATGACTCTAACATTTCAGCTAATTTATAACAATAAATTATTATCTTATAAAATTTACTAATTTGAGGTTCGATATTAATGCTTAAATTATATATAAAGATGTAGATTAAAAATAAGTAGCTGTAATAATTACTGCAATCAAACAAACTTAAACATCGTATGTATTGTATTAACATTATATAAAAGTTATTTAGATTGTTTATTTGGCAGCATAGAAATTACTAAAAGTAATATAATTTATATTCAATTTAAACTCCTTAAGGAATTACTAAGAAAATATAAAATTCAAGCACACTATTGAAACACTAGAATAATCAGATTGAAACATTTTTTTAAAGAATAAAATGAGAAAACAATAACTTAAGATAATTTAAGATACTTTAATATAGATATTTATAAAAATCATATTATAAAATAATTTGCCTCATTATGTTAATAGTTAATAACTCAATTATTACCTTTTTATTGCTTTTAATTAATTTATGCCAGAATTTATTGCTCTCCTTCCTCGACTTCTTATTCTACTTACCATCCTGGTTTATGAATAACTCCTTGTAATGGGAGTAAATTTTACTAAATCTGAGCTTTATAACTTTTCCTGCGTTCCTATATTCATTGTAACTCACTTCTGCCTTCTATTCAAAATCATAGATCTTATCCATCTCTTTCATTGAAGTCTTTACTGTTCTCACAGAACTGTCTATCCTTATTATAGCAATGTTCCTCGAAATTGTACAGCCTTCTGTCATCTTTCAAGACTAATTTATCCAAAGTGTCAATCAGTATGAAGTACAACATTTAATTGTTTAGTTTGTTGTCAATTGTAGTCATTGAGTTTGTTTATTTAGGTGTTGCTACTTTCTAGCTAAGTTTTAAGTATCAAAATCCTAGATTATATAAAATTAATTTATAAGTATTAGATTAGATTGTATCTTTGCTGGTTTACCCTATGTTTGATAGATATCTATAAATTAAGATTGTTTGGCCATAATGTTGTTTAGTATTCAGCAGTCTTCTAGATCCTTTGTTTTGTTGGACTCTTAATTACTGTTACTTATGTTAACGTGTAATTCTTTTTCTTATAATCTAGCAATATATTCTATGAATAGTTTCAGATATTTGAAGAATAAAATATAAATATGTTGCAATTTGATTTTTTGAGTCGTAGACTTCAACAATCTTTTCATAAATTTCGTGATATTCTTATTAGTATCCTGATCATGCAAATCTTAATCATAAACTAATAACAAAATTTAAATGGTTTAGTCTGTTTTAGCGTCACAAATGTTTACAGCTGCCAAATTTTCTAATTGATAAATCAAACTAATTTTTCAAGACCAATATACAAAAGTTTATTTTTAAATTATTTGATATATTGATATAATTATCACTAAATGTAAATTAACTTTTTAAAATATAATATTTAACAATACAATAATCAAACAATAAATTAATATGTTATAGTAAGAAATTCGAATTAATTGTAAAACTCTTCATAGAAAAGAGTCAAGGAGTCATTTGAGATGTCCGAAAATGTTCTTTTAGAGTTTCCCTCTTCTATCACTTTCAGAACCTTCAGTATCCCATAATAACCATTCTCTTAAATCAAGAAGTAAGTATATTAGTTATTCATTTGCATCTGTTAGTTCTAGCAGGACAACATAGAATCATATTCCTTAAAATTGTGGGAATTTTAATCATATCATAGATTTAATTTAGAGCAAAATAGGTTTAACAACTATTTATGATTTGTAAACTTCCTTGAAAGGATACTTTTAGCATCCATATGAAAATCTAATAATAAAATCAGTAATAATAGGCTAGATCTTCAGATATCTTTAATTAACTCATAGCAATGCTGTTTACAGCAAATCTACTTTAAAAGACAAGCAATTTAAAATATTTATCATCATAAGTGGAATTAAAATTTGATGGGCGAGAACGATGATTGATCTTACGAATTAAATTATTATTATCCGTACTTGTGGGGCTGACTAAGTTGTTCAAAGTAGGATTATATAATTCCATATAGTAAGGTTGTTTAAATTTAACCAAAAAGAGTTTATCTCTTAACTTCAATTACTTACTGTATTTCCTTGTGATCTAGATATTAATAAATATTATAATAAATTAAATTTTTGTTAATAAGTATTTAATTAATTCAATTATGTATAATAAAAGTAGTTTTAATTAATAATATTTAGAGTAAAAGATAAGAATGACATATTTATATCGAATTTTTAATAATTTAAATGCATTTAATTACTATAATAATTTGAAATGTTAGTTTGAGATATAAGCCAAGCAGTTTACTAAAATTAGCTTCTAATTTAAATTCATAAATTCATAATTATATAAATATATTATTTCATATAATCATTATTTTTATTAAATAGGGAATTAAACCACACTTATAAATACATAAAAATTACATTTCCTAATCTAATTCTAAATTAATATTAAAAAAATGTTAATTCATATTAGTGATAATTTATGGAACATTTTCATTACTTACAACACTATGGTAGGAAACCCTCTAATTAGCCTTAATAAATTCTCAATTTACATTTTAATAAGCAAAAGAGAAATCATAAAGCAATATATTTAGAGGTGATTTCCCATTCCTTTCGATACTAATATAATCATATTTTATAAAAGCAGAATAAGAGCATTTTGTCAGTAGATGAAAAAGAGACAACAATCCATTTATTGTATTACAAAGTATACAAGCAGGATCAAGTCTAGGTAGCGAATGTTCTTGTGTATAGTTTCTCTGCCTTTTAGATTCATATATCAGAGATCATTTCAGTCAAATGCGAATTAATAGCTGATAACAGTGGTTTTACTTAGATAAACCTTGGCTAAAGGTAGTTTGATGAGGAATTAGTTGATATTTGTGGTGCAACTGACTAAGTTCTTTAAAATGTTAATCCCTAATATTATTTTAATGAAAAGAAATGGCTGCATATTTAATATTCATTTATTTAGTTAACCTTTTAATTTAATTTAAATGAATAGGAGTATGGGGTATATATAAATAATATTATTTAACACATTGGATACTTTATGGATTTTAAGTCTTGATAATAGTTAAATTATTAATAATCAAAATGTAAGATCATGAGATGTTTATACATTTTCTTAGATTGAGGCCAAATCTATAAACTGTATAATAATAGTAATAATAATTATAGTAATAATAATAAAAATAATAATAATTAACCCATATCTAGAGCTCTTAGCTCTACGGTTGATAATAAATGTTAAGGGACTAGCCCTTTCAAACAGTCCTAATGTTTAGGAGCCTGTTTATCCTAAATGTCTACTACTTTGCTTCCTTTGTCTTCCATTTACAGAAGGTCTTCTCTGATTTCTTCATCTCTTCTTAATGTATTTCTTTCTTTCACCTTTGTTGATAAATACATCGTCGTCAAGCATTCTGTTTCTTGGGATTATCTTTAGTTAGTTTTCATAAATTTAGAATTATATAACGTTAGTTTAGATATAATCTTAAAAGTGGATGTGAGAAGTTGAGCTAGATCTTTCTTATTAATCCCATGTGCCTAATCAATCCTTTTATTTGGATTATGACTGTGTTGTCGATTTCCCTCGACTCGCCAACTATGAGCATTATTGCCGATTTGTTCATTTGGAGGCTTTTCATCATTTCCAAGAATAGTGACTTGATACCACGGGTTAAAGTCTTTTCTGTTTGGAGTTTGTCTGCTTCTATTTTGAAATCGTACTTCACCTTTTAGATTTCTGCTTTAAGCTCATTTACTGAATAATAAGCGTTGGAGACTGTTGCTAGCATAATGTTCTTGACTGTCTAGAAATGTCTAGAATAAGCTAGTTTGATTTTTAGTGTTAGAGTTGATTCTATTAAGTCTAACATCTTTTCCCAAATAGCTATGGGAATTTTATTGCAATGAAGTATACTGGAGACATAGTTATCCATTGCGTCTCCCTTGTCTTCTTCCACTGGGTAATGAGCCATATTTTTCTCTTTTAGTTGATATTATTGTTAATATCCTTAATTATTCACTTAAAATTTTGATTTTCCTATTTAGTAGGAAGATTAATATTAAATTTGGTTGGTTTTTGAATAGGCTCTAAATCTCATTAATATTTTTTATCGGTACCCCTGTATACTGAGATGATTTGTCATCGTCAGATCATTGGGAGTCTTGATCTTCCCAGCTTGAGACTTTTCTAGGTTTTCTGTCTCTAATGATATAGCTCCCAAAGCTGTCTATCTAGTTGTAGTAGTAGGAGTTATTTGAAAGCATACTTGGTTGTTCTTTCTTTGTCTTCTTGGGAGTAAGAAGTCCATCTGATGAGGTGCTATCAAATAGCTACTTTGGTGGTGGAGCTAAAGATGGCTGTTGATTCTCCACTCTGAATATGTTGACTTAGGTTAGTTTTGAGATTGTTGGTTGGGATGGACTTTTGGAATCTTTATTGTTGATTTGAAGGGACAAGTAGTATGTTCAAGTAGGTTTCTAATGGCATAGCTTACTTAAAAGATGTTGGCTTGTATTAGCGATATGTGATATTTGAGGTCTGAAGAGTTTGCTAAATTGTATTTGATTATTAGTCTGAAAGCAAAGATTAATTTGAAGACGATGATATGTTCCCCGTTATCCTCTGTCTGTAATAATTTAGTGAATGTAATTTGCTATTTCCGCGTAATTGTGATTTCTTATCGCTGCCTTATGTGTTCTTTTTCGTGTTTATTGAGGTTGGGAATACTCCCATAAATATTCTATAAACTGAATTGCTAATTTATAGCAAATACAAAAAATTTAATTTATAGTGAAAAGCTATTTGGTGAATAAGGAGATGTATTATTTAATTTTTTATTTTTGAAAATAATAATTAAATATTAATTCTTATATATTGATATTATTAATTTTCATACTTATAGATATTTAGTTTTTTGGCGTTCATGTTATCATAAATAATGTGGTCAACTTCTTTATTCTAGATTCCTCCAATCGATGGGCAGAGCTCTTATTCAAAGAATGATTCCGACGATATCAAAGTATTTAAAATAATTTACGATTACTCTCGATCTTAATACATCCCACCTTGTGTTTACCCTGGAAACTGTAATATATGTATATATAGACAGTAGTAGTTTATTTACCTACCTGAATTGTTTAATTAATTGTTGTTTATTCTTGCGCATACTCTGTTAATAGTTTCTACGGTTGAAGTATTAGAAGTTGTTTGTTTAATTCTAGTTAAAATGCCACCATAATTATCTATTTATTAATGAGTTTATAATTAAAATTAAAATTTAATTTTTACATTTAATAGATATTTCCATTAACATATATAACATTTCTCAAGGTGCCAATATTGCCAGTTAAACTAAACAACTATCAAGATAATTTACTCTTATAGCAGCTCGATCATCATTTATTTAAGTATCCTTTCGTCTTTTCTTTTCTGTTATCAAATTTACCTCGGTTCTTACTCAAGTTTAGTGTGTAGTTGAGTGAGACTTGAAACAGATCTTATCTATGTAAATAAACTTCCAATTTAATTGTTTAATAAACAGCAACTACCTCAACATATCTACAAATATCAAAGATTAAAATAAATAAAACATATAAAATACCATAAATAATAATAAATAATTTAAATAATTGAATACATTACACAATACTATTCTTTTATATTATTAAATGAAATTCAATACAGTTTTCTGCTCTTATTCACAGCATACGCTTGAATCTGTGACATTTCAAGAGGTAGTGTCCATGCTGGGCCATTACATTTTTATCAGTTTGCAAAATTGATCTCAGTTTGCTTAGAAATCTCACTACTATGCTTATCAGAGTGAGTGATATGTTACAATTAACTCTATTAAACTCACTTACAAGTAGGAATAGTTCGTTTAAAGATACAATGACAATATGTAAATATTTATATAATTTCAATTTAATGCTGTAGAGTGTTTGAGGATTGCTGGTAGAGATTTTTATCTCTATTTTTAACTCTTAATTGCAGTATAAAGATCAGCCATAGCAATGTTATCTTCCAGATTCACTTGATTAATCATCTCAAAAAGTATTTTGAATAATTATAACTAAGTTTCAGTGGAATTATGTTAGAGTTTAAATTACAAATGAAGTAGGTAAATGCTTGATTTCATTGAGTTTAGCTAGCTTTTCAATTTAAACTTGATTTATTTTATTCAGTTTGGTCTGACTCTGCATATCTTCATTTGCTTTATTCATTCACAGTTTATATTTTATAATTTGTTAAATTTCCTGTAAATAATGATCAGAACTATAAACATAATAATCTTATTTGATGAGCAGGCCATATCTTCACAAAGTTAGTTGCTATGAAGGTTCATTGTTCGAAAAACATTTAAAATCTCAAGCATGCTTTTCAATTTAAATGTTAACATCTTATTGCTTTGATAATCACTTTTACCTGTGACTATTGATTTATGAAATGTTATAATTATAAATTATTAATTGGTTCGGTCTTTAAATAATATATCTAAAGAGCAACACAAACTTTGAAGTGACTTGTTGAAGATTAGAGAATTGCCGATGATGCATCAACAATCAAATGATCGTTTGCTTTCTTATTGTGTCTTTACTACCGAGTGTTATATAACCAAAGCCATCTTAATACTATCTCACACTTGCCTACAACTACAATCATCTCTTCCTTGCCACATCTAAAATAAAAAGGAGAAATTAACAATCTTTATTGTAAGCTATAAACAAACTATTAGTTTAGCTAGTCAATATAACTTGTTAAAGACAAATTTTGTAAAATTGAAATGACAACGTAACTGATAAGTATAGTCAAATATTGCAAATTTTATAATTACTTGATCCAAAGAGTTATTGCGCTTTTCAGTGTAACTATAGTCAAAAATTAATCATTAAATAAATAAATAAAGATAACTTAAACTTATTGATTTATTTTTATTGCAAATTAAATATTACTAAGTATATTTACAAACTTCAACTTCAAAGAAGTTATGAAACAATGGATTCTTGATATGTCATGAAAATGCACTATCTCAAATCTAAATAATAGAAAAATTTATATTTGAAACAATATTTAGATTATCAAAAACACTTTTTATGTTTATCAAGCATACAACCAAAATATTAAACTAAATATTAGCAATAATTTAACATTAAAATGTTTATATAAACTATATCAACTTAGGGTGAAATTATGTCAATAGAAGAAAAAGTATAAATAAGAAACATGAACTCATCAAGGTCAAAACGCTGGTAAAAATATAAAGCATATTTAGATGCTATAAAAAAAAGCTGACTTATAAGACTTATAAATATTAAATGATTTTATATTTAAATATTAACTTAAATTTTAATATATATATGAAGCAACAATCAAATAAAAGTAAAATAAGCAAATTAATAACAAATATGACTAAAATTGTATTCTAAAATTATTATTAAAATTAACCTTAATTGCAGAATAGATAAAGTCTTACAATGCTGTAATTATTGAGAAAACCCAAATATTAAGAAAAGCTTTCACAAAACCAAAGAAATAGAAAATTTGGGCTAATTTTATGGAGAGCATGAGACAATATTTCCAAGAGTAAGAAGCAACACATTATTTTGAGCCTATCCTTAAACTAAATACTAAACAACATCAAATCACCGGAATCTGGTCTTTTTAAATACTAGGCTAACAGCTTAATTAAACAGCTTGGCCTGGAATTCCTCTAAGTTGCAGGTCTTTTTATAATCTTACTGAGTAATGCTATCCTATCTTCAATTGGACAACTTCAATGAATTATTCCGTAAATTTTATATTTATATTATGTGAGAAGAACAATATGTGTCCATTAAAAATTGCTAAAAAGTCGAAAAAAGAGGAATATATTTGAATTATAAGAAAGGCAAATAATTATAATTTTATACAAGAACCTATATTTTCACAATCTGGATAAGACATTTGAATTATTAAATTTATCAAATTATGAAGAAAAAATATAAAAATATTCAAAAATATGGTCAATTAATATAAATTTACGATGAAACAACGTCATATCAAGTAATTGTGTATTGCTGCATAACATAATATTCGATTTTTGATTTAATAGATTATAATAATTAATTATATAAATAAAATATAATAGAAGAATTTGTTGAGGTTTTAAAAGATAAATTATAATTAAAAAAAATTTAACCTGAAATCACAAATATTTATTGTTTATTATGTACTTACCTTCTTTAATATATATTAATTATAAAATATATAAAATTACAAAAAAATTTATGAAGAATAAATTTTCAAAAAAGATCCTTTAAAATAAAAATAAGTACATTATTTATAATTTAATAATAATCTAAAATATGAAAATTAAATATTAAATTAAAACTAATGATTGAAATTAAAAATAAAATTCTAAAATAAAATCATATTTTTATAAATTTTTGAGTTTTACGGTACTTTTACAGTTTTTGGCAAGTTTTTCGGGCAAATCAACTAAAACCTAATCTGGGAATTTTAGAGGAAGAGAAACAATAGTAGACTAGTTTAGGAGAGCAGTCATAGAGATAATGAGTTATCTGAGACTTTTCCATCTCACAAAACCCATGTCGAACAGTGAATAAGATCTTTGGAATGGTCTGTCCTAGTGCAGAAGTAAGAGATTTCTTGAAAAGAGGTTTCATCTTTTATAAAGTTTAGGTGAATCGTCAATATTCAATACTGATTTAATAAGATTTAAATTCTAAAAGCTAAATCCTGTATAATTATGTTCATAAAGTTTATGTAAAAAGTTAAGCTAAATTAATGAAGCTTTAGGAGTTGTCTCCAAGGCAAATAGAGATTTCTTGAAAAAAGGTTTCATCTTTTAAGTTTAGGTGAATCGTCGATATTCAATACTGATTTAATAAGATTCAAATTCTAAAAGCTAAATCCTGTATAATTATGTTCATAAAAGTTATGTAAGAAGTTAACGCAAAGTAATAAAACTTTAGGAGTTGTCTCCAAGGCAATAGAGATTTCTTGAAAAGAGGTTTCATCTTTTATAAAGTTTAGGTGAATCGTCGATATTCAATACTGATTTAATAAGATTCAAATTCTAAAGCTAAATCCTGTATAATTATGTTCATACAGTTTATGTAAAAAGTTAAGCTAAAGTCATAAAACTTTAGGAGTTGTCTCCAAGTCAAATAGAGATTTTTTGAAAAGAGGTTTCATCTTTTATAAAGTTTAGGTGAATCGTCGATATTCAATACTGATTTAATAAGATTCAAATTCTAAAAGCTAAATCCTGTATAATTATGTTCATAAAGTTAATGTAAGAAGTTTATCTAAAGTAATAAAACTTTAGGAGTTGTCTCCAAGGCAAATAGAGATTTCTTGAAAAGAGGTTTCATCTTTTATAAAGTTTAGAAGAATCGTCGATATTCAATACTGATTTAATAAGATTCAAATTCTAAAAGCTAAATCCTGTATAATTATGTTCATAAAGTTTATGTAAGAAGTTAAGCTAAAGTAATAAAACTTTAGAAGTTGTCTCCAAGGCAAATAGAGATTTCTTGA
>ARYC01009484.1:0-17410 GCA_000711775.1 Oxytricha trifallax | reverse complement strand
GTAAGCTCTAGAAGCAAGCAGCTATAGCGAACATTGGTAGTAGTTGCATCGAATCGCTATAGTAGTACACTCCCATCGCAGTGATGCGCCAACAAGCCAACCAACGATTAGGCAAGTATGGGGTCTGGCAAGGAATCTCTCAATCGCGAAAGAGGCGACCAAGCGGCAGCAGTTCTCCATGAGTTTCGTGGCGGCCATCACCAAGGACAGGTTGATCTCGATTCAGGTTATCGAGGGCGCGTTCGACGCCATGCTGTTCGAGAACTTCCTCTATCACACCCTGCGCTAGCTGCGCACTGACAAGGACCTCGCGTCGAAGAGGATCGTGCTGCTCATGGACCACGCAGTCATTCACAAGTATTCGGAGGTGCTGGCTACAGCCAGGAAGTTCAAGGTGACAGTGCTATTCAACGCCGAGTACTCGCCCTGGCTCAACCCGATCGAGCAGTTGTTCTCTTACATAAAGAGGCACCTTCGATAGGAGTAAGCAGACAGCAAGTAAGTATAGTAAGCTTAACCCAATGTAGGATCCATCTCGTGAAGCGGCTCTCGGAGATTCTGAAAGCCATGACCAAGACCGACGTGAACAAGCTCTGGGCCTTCAGCGTGAAGCAGTGGTGCAGCACCATCAAGCACGGCTTCGTTTGAGGCAAATGTTGGCAACATTTCACAACCTACCAAGATTGGCTAAGAACAGCAAGAATCGCGAAACCGAGCGTGTAAATGATTAGATTAGCTTTTATAACGAACTATTACATATTACACTTTTAAGTTTAAGTTTAAATCAATCAAACCTTCCAAACTATCACAACCTCCCTCGCTTGCGCGCATTCGAGACATCAACTTCGTGGCTACAGTCAACCATGGTCGTTAAGTGTCATCTCATAGCAGTTCTTACTAAAGCAAGCATGAATCACAAAGCTTGAAGCTAAATAACAATGAATGGTCTACTCTACACTCTCAACTCTCACTCCAACCATCATTATGCACTCTAATCGCACTAATGCAACAACAGCTACCTGCATTCGCACCAAAGGTTGGGAGTATCCAGCTTCAAATCACTACTAAACACTCAAATGTTGTTAGAAATCGTAAATATTGATTGACAGCTTCAAAAGTAGTTGAATCGTACAAATCTTTGCTAATCTACACTTATAGCAGCTTTCATTCTTACTCATTGCAACAGTTGGGGACTTATGACCAAATTTTTAAATATTAAGTTTTAATTTATTTATCAAAATTCCTATCTTTTTCTATTTTATCAATATTATTACTATTTTTACTAAAGGGGAATATGATGGACATAAACCATAGATATCTAGCTGCAGATTTTATATTGACCTGAGAGTTTATTTAAAAATTCTTTATTAGTTTTATATAAACACTGAGACTTAGATGGCATTATAAACACCACATCTAGGTCTTATAAAAGCTTTGATCATTAGTAAATAACAACTCGAGCAAAATAAATTAACCTTTTTAAAAGAAAATTATAGAAAAAAAGATGATTATTCTCTTAAAAAATATTTAATGAGACTTTGAAACAAAATGTTTAAAGCTTTTTCATTAATTAAATTGACATTAATTGTCTTACTTTAAGTATATTAAATTAAAAAAGATAAAAAATAATTAGACTACAAAAATTATTAATTTATATATCTGATATTTTTTTAGATTTTTTTCCAACTAGTTTACATATTTTTTTTAAAAAATTAACCTGGTTTTCCCATCTAAAATCCAGATTAGCAATCGTGGTATTGAAATTGATTTAAGTGTCTTATTCTATAAAATTCCAATCAAAAAAGCTCAAATGAATGTAATTTCAATATATAAAATTATAATCTATTTTTATATTTTGTGATCTTTCAACTTTTTATAAACAGAAATTTATGTATATTCCATATTTAATTAGCAATTATCTATATAACTATAAGATCAATATTATAAAAATACAATTGATTTGGGAAATTTGAAAAATAAATATTTAAATCAATTTAACAGTATGTGTAACAGCCATGTATTAGCGCAGCTTTTAATACTAATCAGGTTTAAAAAAGATTAAATTAATGTGTAAATAAATAACAGTAATTAAATTTAAAATGTACGGTAATTAGCCAGGATAATGTACGATTTGAACATGGTACATTTAATTATATTATTATAATTATTTTTAATATTAAATGTATTTAATGTACAATGTACAGTTTGTACAATCATATATGTCATTAACTGTACAAATATCATACCCCATTAGACTAATTCTCAAAGGTGTGATGTATAATGTGTTTTTTATTTTAATTATTAAGTTTAATGGAGTAATGTGTCAGCCGTGTAATCTAAACCACTCCTTCTGCCTCGCGCCGAAGCCACTTTATGTCTTTAGCTTGCATACATTAGACTGCGCTGTACCGTATCTCCTCTGATTTCTGTCGTCCGTGCCACTAGGGCCTCGCTGTTGCCGGTGTTAACAAGCACTTTGAGATGTCTATTGCACTAGTTCATCTATTCCGCATCTTCCACACTGAGATTCTTTAGTACAGTAAGCTACAGTAGCCGGGTTCTGCCCTAGTGGCACGGACGACAGAAATCAGAGGAGATACGGTACAGCGCAGTCTAATGTATGCAAGCTAAAGACATAAAGTGGCTTCGGCGCGAGGGAGATGGAGTGGTTTCAGATTACACGGCTTAGACATTACTCCATTAAACTTAATAATTAAAATTAAAAACACATTATACATCACACCTTTGAGAATTAGTCTAATGGGGTTTGATATTTGTACGTTTAATGTCATATATGATTGTACGAACTGTACATTGTACATTAAATACTTTTAATATTAAAAATAATTATAATAATTTAATTAAATGTACCATGTTTAAATCGTACATTATCCTGGCTAATTACCGTACATTTTAAATTTAATTACTGTTATTTAATTACACATTAATTTAATCTTTTTTAAACCTGATTAGTATTAAAAGCTGCGCTAATACATGGCTGTTACACATACTGTTAAATTGATTTAAATATTTATTTTTCAAATTTCCCAAATCAATTGTATTTTTATAATAATGAAATTTTTAATCAATCTTTAGATTATTTATATAATCATAATACCCATTTTATATATTCCTTTTGTATAAGGGTAAACCTCAATATCATAATTGGAAATGGCGTTATTGATAAAACCCTTCTTAAAGAATATTTTATATTACTCATCAAAGAGAATCACATTCAAGATAAATTTTTAATGTATAAGAAACTTTAAAAATATTTGTAAAAATATCAAAAATTATAATATTTACAAATAGATCTTGCCATGTTCTTAAATTAAAATGAAGATAAATACAATTAGTTTAAGAAAATAAATATTTGTAATTGTTCTATAGTCTAAAATTATTAATATATTGTCAATCAATTATAAAATAAAAAAATAAATTATTGCACTATTATTTTTTCTTTCATCAATTAAAATATTATTTAATCGTAGATTTAAAGGAAAATAATTTATCTTGTAGTATAAAGCAAATTAAATTTTTGTAAAATTTAATTTATTGATAAAATGGATCTAAATTTAGGAAATATAAAATGGATTAAATGAAATAATAAATTATACATTTATAGTAATTTAATTGATATAATTCTAGATCAAATCTTTAATCACAAATTATTTGAATTACTTAGTTATTTTTTAACAGTTGATATTGTAGAAATGCATTTGAATTTTAAATTAAATAAAATAAAAATCGTGGCAGTTAAAATTGGCCAATTAAAACGATCTTGGGCTCTTTCGATAGAGAATTTAAATTAGCCGGACATTATTATTGGATGTATTGTTTTATCAAATTTTGAAGCGAAATAATTCGACTTTAATAAAAAACCTCTAAATTCATTGAATTGTACCATTAAAATATAGTCGAATTATTTCGTTTCAAAATGTGATAAAACAGTACATAGTTTAAATTGGCCAACTTTAACAGCCACGATTTTGAATTATTATTAATTTAATTATGATTAATTTTCCAAATTCAAATGTATTTATAGAATATTTGATTATTTTAAAGGTGTTGTAAACAACTAATCATTGATTTAATTTTTCGAATTTAACATATCTCCAAACAAAACCCAAACTTTCATAAAAAATTTAATTATAATAGTCTTGATTAAATTTTTCTTGTCGTTTAGTATTTTATCCTATTTTTAAATATATATAATAGTTTTATATTTGATTTAAGAAAATCGATTATATCATAAATTGTTAGTGAACAGAAATTTAATTAAAAAAGATAAATTATCTTTGCAAAAAGCAAACATGTAATCAAAATAACTCAATCAATAACATTCATATTTTTTATCATTTGAAAAGGGTAATATAACAATTATTCTTGTACTTAAACAGTAAAGCTTGGGTTGGTAAGTTAGTAGCCAATAGTTATGATAAAAAAATAATTTTAGGAATATTTCCTGACAAGTCAATTTTTTTAAAGAAAATTAATTGTTTTTTAACAAATTATTATTTTTCTTACAACTTTAAATACCTTTTGAGAATTTCACAAATTTGTGATTCAAGCAAAATAACCTACGACTCGTTAATTTTTGTAAGATCTATTTCATAAAAGATAATATTTTTAATATTATATAAATTATTACATTATATTAATTTAATAATATTTATAAGTTATTAAAAATAATTTCTTAGTATCTCTAAAGTTATAATATTAGATTATAATTGCATTCTATTTGAATTAACTCTTAAAAGGTGTTTTACTTATCCTATAATTCATTAATGATAAAGAAATTTATTAATTATACTATTTTAAATCTAATTAATAAAAAATAAATTTAAAAAGTTTTCTTACAGGAAACTTCCCCCTATTGAGTTTTTAGCTATTGTAAAATTATTTAAATATTATTAATTTTTAAATATATATCACAAAAATTAGTCTAATGGTATGTGTAAAAAAATGATATAATTTGACAAATGCTTAAAAAGCTTTACTGTTTAAGTACAAGAATAATTGTTATATTACCCTTTTCAAATGATAAAAAATATGAATGTTATTGATTGAGTTATTTTGATTACATGTTTGCTTTTTGCAAAGATAATTTATCTTTTTTAATTAAATTTCTGTTCACTAACAATTTATGATATAATCGATTTTCTTAAATCAAATATAAAACTATTATATATATTTAAAAATAGGATAAAATACTAAACGACAAGAAAAATTTAATCAAGACTATTATAATTAAATTTTTTATGAAAGTTTGGGTTTTGTTTGGAGATATGTTAAATTCGATAAATTAAATCAATGATTAGTTGTTTACAACGCCTATTTGTTAAAAATTATTATCAAAATAGATTAAAAATGAGTTATTGTTAAAATAAAATTGAAATTGAATTAAATATGGAATTTTAGTATTTTTTAATTTTTATATTAGTATTTTAACTGCTATTGATTTGGATTTGATATATTTTAACTGCCAATAATTTGACTCATTGATAAATCAAATTATATTTATCATATCTTAACTGTAGATCCTTAAATTTAACTTTTAAATTTTTTAACTCTTGATAAATTAATATCTCTCTATAAAAATTAGCTTTCAAAAATGTTTAAATGGAAAGAATAGACAAATATTTTAAGGCCATATTTCATTCTTATAGTGTCCACAAATTATTTTCCCCCATCGATATAAATCGATTTTAAGTATTTCTCTTCTTCAAACTTCTACCTCACTCTCCAAGCAAAATACTTGAGGAGTCGATAAATTTTTTGCGCATTTAATCAAGTTTTATATTTTATATTCTTTGAGTATTTCATCAAGAAATTTATACTTATTTTTATCCTCAAAATACACATATTTGCATGAAATATTTTTGTGTTTCACTTAGATCGATATATCTTTCTCAGTGATTTTTTCATGGATTATGAGTAGGATGGAACATGTAGCTTATGTTTTGATCTACATTATTCCTTCAAGAGTCAAGACGTGAAAAAATCGCTCATTGAGATAATTTCATTACTTTTCAGGTACTCCACCAAATTTTGATGATTGTTACATTGTAACAAACATC
The DNA here is from genome assembly GCA_000711775.1 of Oxytricha trifallax. Classification (NCBI taxonomy): domain Eukaryota; phylum Ciliophora; class Spirotrichea; order Sporadotrichida; family Oxytrichidae; genus Oxytricha; species Oxytricha trifallax. The sequence continues at coordinate 11,330 of ARYC01009484.1, read as the reverse complement.
ACCTCTAGGTCATATATAGACACAATTCCGGACTCAACTCCAAAGGCAGGATTATGAACTCATCACTAGTCTATTACTTTGAAAATAGATATACTCCCTTTTCCATCACAGAACAACCTTTTGATTATGAGGGGGTCCGAAAAAGAGGATTTCAGTGTTTTCTCTATTGAGTGAAGAGATATTGAAAAATTTAGAATTATGTTTTGATAGAAAATTCTATAAGCTAAGTAGAATAATTATATGAAAATTTATAGACATTAAGTTAGAGAGTTATTGAAGTCAAAAGTTAAAGCATCGATTTATCACTTTTCCTTCAATAACTTCCTTCAATGGAAGTTGAGTAGGATAGAAGTTGTAGTCCAGAGCCTAAGCTATCGAATGATGTATATTTTTCTGTACAAATTCTGTTAGGATGCATAAATAAATTGAAAATTAGGTCTAAAATTTTCGAAAATGAAGAGTAATAATGAAACGATTTTTCTCGAATGGCAAATTAGAAGTTGACAAACTCAAATCAAATCTTATGCAGATTATCTTATAAAGAGCCTTTCTTATCCTATTGTCAAATCATTAGCTAATTAAATTAGAAAGATAAATCAAAAATAAATCTGAAATGTAAAATAAAGTGTGAAAACTTAAGTGTAACAAATGTCACTCATTTAAATACTTTACGCAATTAAATTTAGATTTTTATGAAGAGCATATTGTGATCTATCATTTATTATCTTTAAGTTTTTCAATATCAATTTACTGAGCAGTGAAAACCCCTTCAGGATAATTTTCGGATTTTTGAAAACCCAATTTCAAAAATTTGATTTTCATTAAATTATCCTGAAGGGTTTAGGGGTTTTCACTGCTCAGTAAATTGATATTGAAAAACTTAAAGATAATAAATGATAGATCACAATATGCTCTTCATAAAAATCTAAATTTAATTGCGTCAAGTATTTAAATGAGTGACGTTTGTTACACTTAAGTTTTCACACTTATTTTACATTTCAGATTTATTTTTGATTTATCTTTCTATTAATTAGCTAATGATTTGACAATAGGATAAGAAAGGCTCTTTATAAGATAATCTGCATAAGATTTGATTTGAGTTTGTCAACTTCTAATTTGCCATTCGAGAATAATCGTTTCATTATTACTCTTCATTTTCGAAAATTTTAGACCTAATTTTCAATTTATTTATGCAATCCTAACAGAATTTGTACAGAAAAATATACATCATTCGATAGCTTAGGCTCTGGACTACAACTTCTATCATACTCAACTTCCATTGAAGGAAGTTATTGAAGGAAAAGTGATAAATCGATGCTTTAACTTTTGACTTCAATAACTCTCTAACCTAATGTCTATAATTTTTCATATAAATATTCTACTTAGCTTATAGAATTTTCTATTAAAACATAATTCTAAATTTTTCAATATCTTTTCACTCAAGAGAGAAAACCCTGAAATCCTCTTTTTCGGACCCCCTCATAATCAAAAGGTTGTTCTGTGATGGAAAAGGGAGTATATCTATTTTCAAAGTATTGCTAAAATAGATAAAAATAGGAAATTGTAGAAATTAATCAAAAATCATATTTATTATTTTAATTTTAACCAACTTTGCATTTCGTTTGTATTCGAACACTTATAGTAGCATTTATTGATTTTGATAATTTAAAGCAGTATTGATAGATTATATAACAGAATTCCTAAATTTGTTGACTAAATTCTTATCTTGGTAACTATTAGTAGTTTTTACTGTCCATCTTATAAAATGATTGGCAGTGATTGAAATCTATGACCAAATTCTTATGATTTAGAGTGGAATCTCCACAAATGGTCAATAACTCGTTGCTTAATGAGTGTAAGATGAAATTTAGGACCAGATCGTATTTTCCATGTTTTAAAACCCCCCAGCTCACCAGTTTTCAAGTCCTGCACGACTGTTTGAGCACCAAATTCGGCAGCTTTAGTGGAGGAGGAGCCAAAATGACTATTTCAATGATCGAAAATGAGAGAGGTTTTTGGATTTCTGGGTTTGATGAGTTTGAATTAAAACTTAAAAGTGTGATATGTAATAAGGGGCTTTTAATCAAGCAATTAAACGATTTAAACTGCTATTTGTGTAAGTATTGATTGTTTCTAGCTCCTGCACCCTAACTCATCGTCTTTCATATCAATCTCACACAAATCCATGCTTGATGTTGCTGTACCACTGCTTCACGCTGAAAGCCCATTGTTGACGTCTGTCTTGGTCATGGCCTTCAGAATCTGCGAGAGCCGCTTCACCAGGTGGATCCTATGAAAAGTTAGGTATAGTATGCTTACTTGCTGTCAGCTTGCTCTTATCAGAGGTGCCTCTTGATGTAGGAGAACAACTGCTCGATGGGGTTAAGCCAGGGTGAATACTCTGCATTGAAGAGGACAGTAACCTTGAACTTCCTAGCAGTCTCCAGTACCTCTGAATAATTGTGAATGACTGCGTTGTCTATGAGGAGCACGATCTTTTTATGGGCGAGATCCTTGTCTGTGCGCAGCTGGCGCAGGGTGTGATAGAGGAAGTTCTCAAACAGCACAGCATCGAAAGCCCCCTCAATAATTTGGTGGTTATCAATTGGTCTTTAGTGATTGCTGCTATGAAACTCATCGAGAACTGCTGCCTCTTAGTTTTATCCTTGGTTATAGAGAGATTTCTAGCCATAGTGCCATAAGTCCCTAACCTCTAGCTGACTTGCTGTCTGACAACTGCAATGGGAGTATAATGTTATGATGGTTATGCATCGATCTTACCAGAGTCTGCTATGTGTGCTTAGTCATTTCTCTAGTTGGGTATGCTTAGCTTGGTATAAACTAAAGTAGTATAAAACTATGAAGCTATAGCTTACTTTCCTATTCCTTCACTGTGACTATACTGCTGCTCTCTGCCCTGCTTGACAGCTGCAAGCGTCTAGGTTTAATACCTATCTAGTTTTCATGGGCTGTTACATTGATCATCTCATTACCCTTACGCTTACTTGATTGCAGCCTGAGGCTGGCTAGTTCTGAACTAATGGAGTAAGAGTGGAAGCCGATTTCAGAGGGGTTTATGGTTGACTTACAGGCTTCTTGGAAGAGCTTTATATTCTGATCGCGTTGGAGTGCTTCTGCAGGGATGTGTATTAAGCACTGCCCTCTGGGGCTTCCAAGATAGGTGACAACTGAGTATTCCTATATTTATCGCTGTACTTGACAGGGGTGGCAGCAATGCTCTGCTCCCTACTATTAAAGATTTGCTATTCCTAGGTGGAAGATTTCCTCCGTAACTTAAGAAATATCGATCGAAAGTTTGGCCTTGGAATCTTCGATGGAACAATTCCAGATCCAGCCATTATTCGTTCAGTATTTCTAACATGGTCCTCTTAACTTGGATAAAATCCTTACCCATTCTTGATATGCTGACGACGCTGTACTCAATCAGTTAAGAAAAGATAGCAATACTTACCTACTGGTTCCCAAAGTTGCTAAGAGTCTCAGATTTTCAGATTTCAGGTTATTTTAATCTTGAGTTGCAACTGGGCTTTACGAAATGGCAATGTTGATCCATTAATTTAATCCTGCTACTTAACCCCAGTGATAATCGACATACCTGGTTCTCTGTTGGGGTAGCCAGACAGCATTTCACCATACTCAAAGACATCGTCTGTGACGAGGACCTCGGTCTTACTAACTGTAGGTGTCAGGGAGGAGTCGATTACACGATTTTCTTTGTGAAGAGCAGCTGAATTGAAACTCCATTATTTTGTTGGCAGGTAACCGCTCCTGAAGTTTGATTCATCAACTGATATAATTACAGCATCTTCCAATAATATCTGAGCAAGCAGTCTTTACACCCAAAGCCTCTTATCGTTGAATGATGTATCCCTATACTTAGCGTTGGCGTTCTGGGCCTTGCCGAATCTCAAATGGAAACTTTCCTTCAGTACTTTCAAGAGAGTAGCAACGCAAGGCAATGCGAGGTTCTTGAATTCCTATTCTTTAAACTGCATTTCAAGCAGGCTATGATAAAGGCGCCAGCCAGTGATCTTATAGATGCCCTGTTATTAGAGCACTGTGGCAATCACCTTCAGCAATAGCGGGTTGCTCCGCGTATTTTTCCTACCATTCTTCAGCTTTAGCTTGGGATTGAGCACTTGGTGCTCCGCCTCCAACTTAAACTTTTCAATGGCTTTGTAAACAAATCGTCGATCCACGCCCATCTCAAGAGCAATGTCCTTGGGCTTCATTCCTTCCGCCTTGTAATGTTGTACTACAGAGATCTTTTTCAATGCCAGCTTCGCATCTCTGCGTTTCAGGTATGGGTTTTTCGATGTTCCATTCATTACTTTATAGTTTGAATGATTTCGATAGAGAGAATCGATACACCCACCCTGCTCTTTCATGAAGTCTTGCAGGCCCTGCCACAGCTCGTCACTCTACTTGATCTACAGGTTCTTGGGCATCACATTGGGGTTTCTCTATGTTGAAGACTGTGATGCCTTTCTAATCATTCGAAGGTACTGTTTGAGGCCATAACATAGTTGATCATCTTTCGCCAGACTTTAAACATCAACTAACGATGACATTACTCACTCAACGTTCTCCAATGGCAGTCGCATGATTTTCCCACCCAGCATGCCCATCGTCGACGGTGGCACCTGCCCAATGTTGTGGAGGGTGCCTGAGGTGTAAGTGAGCTTCACTGGTTTGGGGTTGGAGGGGAAGTTTGTGCCCAGCACCACTGATCTCCACTTGAGTACACTCTTCTACTATGGCTTCAGCGCACTCGTCTTGATCTCTTCAAACTGTTGATTACTTAGAAACCCATAGTTCAGAATTGATTCTGATTGATAACTGTAATGATAGGAAGAACTAACGGACTATTCCTCACTCCTTATATACTGCGAAAATAATTCCATGCAAGTAGGGGTTTCGGGGTTTAGAAATAAATTAAAATATAACCTTATATACTAGTATTTAAATATCAGAAGTATTGATATAGGTATGATATATGAGCGAGTAATTATTTAACATGCTGAACTTAAATTTCGATATTTTTACACCTATTGCTGGGTAGATGCCATAACCCTTCATCATTGCGGCTGGTCATTGATATTTTTAGCCACGATTGCCCAATATTCGTCGAAATACTGAAGTGGTCAGCGAATAGAGTGGAAATTTTCTGATTTGGAACTTAGTTATAAAAATTGAATTAAGATTTTTTATTTTTACTATAAATTATTAAACATACCCCTCTTATCTACTCATGAACATCATTATACCCCAATCTCTCTCATTACTCCCTTTAGTCACTCATCAATCTATTTCATCATTTCAAATTCATTCAATCTCAATCAATCCACTATCAGGGGTTTGGGGTTTGGGAGTTTTGTTGGCATGGCATGGCCAACCCTATTTATTTAACCCCCTCAGATCGGTAGGTCTGTGGCCCCAATTTTTTATTTGAGGACACTTTCCAGAGACCCTCCTCATTTCCCCCGGATGCACCATGAGGTCTACCCTTGAGTCTCAGATCAACCCCAAACCATTCCCAGTAGTCTAGAAATCCAAGCCTCACTACAGAAACATATTAAAAATTGGTTTTAGAGTTGAGGAACCGCGGATTTAGAGGGGGGTCGATTTATTTTCAATTCCAAGTTTGAAAGTGCCTATACTATCTCTAACGGATTATAGAGTATGAGTTATATGATTTTACAAAAATTATTTTCCAATTCCCTCCCCATCCCACCATCCCAACTCAAACATCACTAAAACACTCTAGATCGACGAGATAGAAGGAAAGAAATCGATTGGCGGTGGGAGTGGCTATTTCCCATCTTGAAATGTCAGGGCGGTCCTAACGGCCATTTTGGCCTTGAAATTTTCAAAAAATCGCCTCCTCCTTACCCCTTGAGTCCAGCCCAACTCATGCCCATGTCATATCTATGGTGACTAATTGATCATAAGCATTGATAATAGTGTTTATTACTAATAACACGCAGTTATAGGGCAATCCAAGCAATAGGGGAGGTGGTAGGCTTCAAATACCAAGTGAATGGGGTCTTATTTGGACTTGTTTGGCCTTGAGACCTAGAATATGGAACTTTTCCAGAACAGCACTTTGGCTTGGCTAGCTTTACGACCCCACCACATGACTTTGAGGAATTTTTGTAGGATAACTAGGTATTGGTGCTGTTGATAAGAAAATAACATTAGGATATGGTAGAGAAGATAGGGTAAGCCATGAGGGTAGTAGACCAGCCCAAAAGTCAGGCCAAAGCTTGGATTATAAGGTTAAAGTGAGGAATATTACTTAAAATCAATACTATAACTATTCAATCATGCCTTGCTGAGGCTCGATTGCTTTCAAGCAACCCTTTCCCAGTGCAATAAACACCATAGATTGGCTGCCCTCGCCAGAGGACCCCTCGACAGATAAATATGGTTGTCAGAGTCAGGTCATAGCCACACAAAAACCCTAAAGACTTAAACTATGAAGTAAACAAACAACTATATCACTGTGAGCCAGGTTTAAACCTAGCCACCACTTAGCTTGGGCAACGAAGAAGCGAGTAAAACAAACAAAACAAAACAAGTAGAACTGCAGTAGGTGACCTGCAGCTATTGACCTAGAGAAGTAGTTAAGAGAATGAATATCACTTACCAATACCAGAGTACACTCTCAAGTAACAGTGTAAAGTTAGTAGTAAGCTTCGCTCAGTTCAGCTCTAAGTTTATGTGTAAGTTAGGTAGGTACAAGTACCAGCAACAGCCCTGCAAAGCCCTCGGCGAGGAAACAGCCTGAGAGGTCTTACGTCACTTCGGCCTTCAGGGTACGTACCCCAGCCCTTGAAGTGAGAGTCTCTTACAGAGCTAAAGATTGCTGGGTTTTTAAGTCAAGTAAAGCTTAAGTTTTACAAATACAGTCAAAATAGTTTAAATTTCTAAATGTTTCTCAAGAACCTAAATAGCCAAAGTAAAGTAACTAAGAACTAAAACTAAAGAGCAACAGCAGAAGTTGGAGCCAGCAGCAGCTAGAATGAACCTAATCTATCCAACCATCAGTTCCTCCAACTTTCTAAAAATAATTTTAGAGTCTTAGCCTCCGAAAATTCGCAAAAAAATCCAAATATTTGCTGAATAAATATACTAAAGTAAAGTTAGAATTAATTATTGCTATAATAATTAAAATTTTTGTTGGTGTGATGATCAGATTTAGTGGTTTGATAGTTTGAGGTGGCCACCTCTATTTGTTCTTTAATTTTTGTTTAAACCTTTTTTAGATTATCAGATGTAGAAGGAGGAGCAGCAGTGAGGTACAATTTCAGCAGCAGGAGCAGATTTAAAATTAGGTAAGTAATGTTTCAATAATTTTTTTCTTAATTATTATTATCTTGTTAATTTTAATATAGGTTCAAGGTTGAAGAGAGAGGTGGGGTGGAACTCCCCACAAGAGATAAACTTCAATGATTTACACTTTTACGAGCTACGGCACCCACGATTTTACAACTTTTACGAGCTTCACATCAACTTTAAGCGCTTCGGCACCCACGATCTGCTACTTTTACGATATTTACTACTATACGCGCGCTTTTTGCATTTTGATTTTAGGTGGCCACCATAGGGATAAATTAGGGTTAGGATCTAGGGCTTCTGGTCTGATTTATTATTTTTCCTCTCTGATGGTATGAGCTCAGTTTATCGCTGAGCGAGGGCTGGCTGCAAAACTTGGCTTTTATAATTTTATTCTCATTATTTACTAAATCTTCGAAATCTTTGAAGATCATCAAAATCACAAATTATTGGATGATTATCTTGATTTTAATTATTATTTCAAGTATTTAGTTAAGTTTAGTTTTTTAAAAGTACAGTTGTACCCTCTCCTAGCTTAGTTATTTTGTTTCAACCTATAATCGGTATTAAAATCTAAAAACTTACACTATCTGTTAGTAAAAGTAGCTTAGAGTGTCATGTGCAAGGGCTAAACCCAATACCCTTTAGATAAAATTATAAGCATGTTTTGGGGTTTTGAAATTAATTTGATTTGACTTACTTGAATTTCTAAGCCAAAAGTGAGTAGTAGTTTAGAAATCGCTGCCCAAGTTCTGTAATTCTGCTTTAACACCCACTCATCCTCAGCCCTATGGCTGGCACTCTATGCAAGTTAATGAATGAAGCTTACCTACTTATCCTACTTCCCGCTTCTTTGCCCTCCCTCCCTCCCTCCACAAGAAACTCACCTGCTCATTAAGTGTTCAGTAGAGATGCATAGTAAAGCTCGATCCTATACTGAATTAACTGGCATTGTAATGAGAAGCAAGTTAATATGCTTACCTTCGAAGCAGAGTGCTCTCATTGAACATTAGTTTTAGCATGCGAATCAAGCAGCTCACACCAGCTGCTCCAACTGCAACGCAGACCCAAGTCTTCTGTATGTTGTTAATGATATAGGCAGATACTTACAATTGTAGCTTGGTCAAGGCACAAATCGCGGAGTGCGATGACTCAAAGTCAAGAGTTGAAGTACATAGCACAGCACAAATAGCATCGCACTCTCCACTTCCACGTTGTAGGCATGCTAAGCAACATCAGCACAGAGAATTCACCAGCAAACCAGCCTCAGCAGTGAGGCAGCCTCAGTTCAGCAAATCACGACGATTGAAGCAGTGAATTAAAGTTTTATATGCGCGTGAAATTAATATTCGATGGGTTACATCGAGAGGGAATTAGGGAGTGAATTAGGTATTAAATAAGGTAAATTAAATCAACGACTCTATATCATCTGAAGGCTCTGCTTTCATGTACCACTCCTCTCACACCAGCATCAGCTGCAATTTCTCCTGCTGATCAAGAACTGCTAGAAAGCATGTAAGACTCGCCATCGGCAGGAGTGATAAGCACCCTCACTGGGTCGTTGTTTGAGGAGGCTACTGTAAGTTTGAACTCGGCTCCAGCCTTTACACTGATGTTAAATTCCTCGCACTTGCAGAAGAGGTCGTCTTTATGGTTCTCAACCTCGAAAGCATCGTCCTGCTGCAGTTACTTGCGTTTCCTGTACACTTGCACCTAGTAAGCATTGGGCGTGATGTGCTGGTAGACGAATTGCAGCCTGAGTGGTTCGTTCTGCTTTTCTCTGTAGTTTAGCTGTTCCATCGGTGCGTCATGGTTTTTAATTTACTAATTATTATTTATAAAATACAATTGAATTGAGGAAATGCAAAAATAAAAATTGAAAATTAATTAAAAATATATTACGGCTGATTTACTATGCGTTTTGTCTTATATGTGAAAAGTAGTCACTTTGCTATATTTATGACTGAATTGGCAACTTTTATTATTTATCGTTGTCAAAATCGATATGCATCATAGTGAACTCATATAAAGTGACCAAAATCTCTATCTGCTGTTAAAATGACCAACTTTACTATATGTGGTCAAAATTTCTGTCTTTTTATACATGTCTCTCACATATGAGCAGAGTGGTCAAAAAAGTGGCCAAAATTCATGATTTTAACTTAAGTGTCAAGAATAGTGGTCAAAGCTGAGATTTGGAAAAGTGACCAGAGTGCATGATTTGCACAAAAATGACCAGAGTAGTTGTCAAAATCAATTGCTGTTTTTACTCTGAATTTAGTGTCATGTGTCACTTTTCACAAATATGCGATGACCAAGCCAAATTTGGAGCAGAGTGGTCAAAAATCTTGAAAATGGTTTTTGCTGGTCAAATTTGTGTAAATTTCTTTGGTCATAATGCTCAATACTGCAGCAGTACCTGCAAATTGCTGCTGGTCAAAAAAATCGAGCAGAAGTTGCAAATTTGCTAGTTTTTTGCTGAATTTCTATCAAACTGGATAGCATGATGCTCAGTGCATCTCCTCTCTCACCAACCCATTAAATTCTAGAAATATCTGATTTTAAACAAATTTTTGTCCAATTAAAGCATATGTTGCTCAACTCCTTTGGTGTTCACCTTGAGTGTATAGAAGTTTGCTGTATAGAGAGAAATTGTCGAGAATTTGATGCCACTCGTCAAGAATAAAATTTTGTATGAGCAGACTTATGCAAACTGCGATTTCGAGTAATACACATGCATTTATAGATTTATATTAAGTACAGTATTAATAACAGCAGTAAGAGCAGCAGTAATAGTATAAGCAGTAAAAATGACAATGCATTAGATATAAGCGTTTATAGAAATTTGAGTGTATGATGCAATTCTTGTTTTTGAGTAGAATCTCATACTAAGCCATATCTCAGAGTATGTATCCATTTTTTTATGCTGAATGCCCAGAGTCCTCGAACATCATCCTCGCTCATGTTTTTTATTACTTCTTGGATGCGCTTGACCAGCTGCACTCTATAAGTTTGTTAGATGAGTATGCTTACTTGCTGTTGATGTTCTGCTGCTTGAGGTTCTTCTTGATGTAAGCAAACAACTGTTCTATTGGGTTGAGCTAGGGCGAGTATTCTGCGTTGAGAGTAAGTTTACTTTGAAGGGACGAGCAGTCGTAAGCATCTCAGAATACTTATGAATTATGCCATTATCCATTAAAAGCACCACCTTCTTATTGCATAGATCTTTGTCAGTTCTTATACTTCTCAGCGTCTGATATATAATTTCTCAAACAGCACTGAATCAAAAGCTCCCTCAATGATTTGAGTGGATACCACTCTGTCAACTGAGATTGCAGCTATCAAACCCATAGAATTCTGTTACCTCTTCTCAATTTGCTTTGCAATCGACAACTGTCTTGCTCTCAAACCATAATCACTTAAATTGGAGAGCATTTCCTATCGATACTGAGAGATAGGCTTGTAATTGAGATTAATCTGACTTTGATCTGGAATATATGCACAGGGTTTATCACATTCTTTGGATTCTTCTTATTGGTTATGATTTTGTGATGGGCATCTATTAGTAAAGTTAAATTGGATTTAGGACGGTAGTTGAATTATCATCTTAGTAGTTTGATGGAAGTTTGCATCATGATTAGTGGTTTGATATGAGACTGGTTGAATTTTTGAAAACTGGAACCATACAACCCAAGAGTGGAACCATGCAACTTAAGGGTGGAGCCATACAACATCGACCTATACAACTCGGATCCATACAAACAGGAACCATACAACCTGGAGCCATACAACCTCAGCGCGGAACCATGCAATCCAAGAGATATCTTCAGGAAATTTTCATCTACCATGGTAATTCTAATCATAGTATAATTCCCAGAGTTCACATCTCAACTTTCATCTCTCTCATCCTTGAAGTTATCAAAAATAAGTAATCTCTCAAACTAAGTTGAGTATGATTGTTCGACATTATC
>ARYC01009483.1:0-18113 GCA_000711775.1 Oxytricha trifallax | reverse complement strand
CAAATCCTTTTACGGGCAAATTTAATATGTGAACTTATTCATTCGTTTAAATCTAAAACTTATTTATATACACAATATCTCCCTTCTCTTCCGCATACTTTAGCTTTATCATCGCTGACTCTCTTAGCAGCACTCTTAATAAAATCTACTGTATCTATCTCAAGTCATGCATCAAGTGATAGAGTAGGAGTTTCTTGTAGTGGCCTTTCAATAACTCCCAATATAATTCAATTCCATTGAAATAAGTGCTGTAAGGAACATTAAATGCAGGTGTTATATTTTGCCTTTCTTATTCCTTCCTTGAGTCTTTAATTTTATGAACTGACAAGTTATCAACGAATAGAATAATCTCTCAGTCAGCGTACTTATCTGAGTTATTGCAAGAACTTAATATATATTATTCAGTCTTTATAGAACGAGGGTGAATAACATAAGTCTCGAGGCCACTATCTTCACTTATTCCACCAAGAATAGCATGAGTTTACACCTTAACTTTTTATCATAAACTTCTATATTACTATACCTCTTGTACCAAGACCTAAATATAAAGGTATTGAATGTAAATACTGCCTCATCAGCGTGTATGAACTTTATATTATGCTCTTAAGACCTCTGCATTTAATCGAATATATAATTTAAATTATCTTATAAAATGGAACATTAAAGTCAATCACTCTCTTAATGCGATTGACTGTCTTGTTTCTTTTTATATATGTTAGCTATCGATTAAGCAGATATGTGAAGCTCAGGAAATTGGCGATGAAACATCACAGCTCTCTAGGCTAGAGAGAATGAGCTCAGTATTTAAGAGTCTTATCATTAATAAGATAGTCAATATGATGCTGCTAAAATTTTAAGGGTCTCGTAGGCTTAGAATTACGATGCTATCTCTTCAAATCCAATGCTAATAGACTGTGAGACCTCACAGTTGCTGGATATTTATGGAGTAGTAGCCTTGCTATAGACGTATAATTCAGAACAGGCTTGAGCTATTCACAATATTCATTACATCCATATCGAAACTTAAACAATAAATCTATTTACACACTGTCATAAACAGACCCGAAACCTCACATATACTCACTTGAATTACTAATATTTAAACATTAAACCCTACATTAACCCTATTAAAACCCTAATATAGTATGCACTAATAGTCTACTTTTATCAATCAAAACTCAATCAAACTACTGAAAGGGTTTTGTGGGTTTTGAATGCTTGCTTTTTCAAAAGTGACTGTTTCTAATGAGGTATCACCAATTTAAAATTTCAATAATATTTATTAAAAAAATGATTTAAAATTATAAAATATTATATAATACTATATAATCTACTATAATAAAATTTATTTAATGATATTATACTATAAAAATTTTCACTCATATTTAATCAATTTAATATTATTTCAAAAAGAGAGGTTTTATTAAGTTATCAAATAAAATTTCCATTTTGTTGATATGATAATTTCTATAAATATTTAAATGAAAAATAGATTTTTCTTACTTTGTTTAACTAAATCTTTTTATTTAATTTTAAAATAGTAATATATTATTTTAAATATTTATTTTTAACATTTATTGAAGGAATTCGTAACCATTAGATCCATCAATAATTTGTTCGACTGGACCATCTTCGTTGTAAATTGTGATTTCAGCATATGGTTTGTAGGCGACTTATTGATAGAATTTAAATGAAATATTGGTGAATTACAACTTATTTATGAATAGTGTTAGAAATCTCCTTAATCTTAAAAAAACCTTAAAGTGTAAACTTACTATTAACTATGATGATTTATCCAATATTAGTAGCGATATATCTTTAATGTAATAAGATAATAAAATGTATGATTTAAAATTTATCCAATTTATATAGTTAATTCTCTTCTAAATATTATATTTTATAGAACCTTTATAATATGGTCCTATTAATATATTAAATATTCTATCAAAGAGCCCAGAATCGTCCAATATTTGCTCAAATTTATATTAAGTTTGTTTGTCAAATTTTAATGTATTCCTTCAATAATAACTATTTCATTAATCAAAAGAAAAAATTTTACATATTATACAAGTAAAAATATTTTAATTTTGTTCTAAAATTAGATTAATTTATAATTTTAATTTAATAAATTTTTCTTATCCCAGTAGTTAAATTTTTTAATCATTACATTATTAATTTTTATTTAAGTCTAATCTTAGCTTGTATAAATAATAATTTTTAAAACAATTCTTAAAAGCAATCAATTATCTGAGCAAACGTATCAAAATTATTTTTATTCTTCCTTATTAATAATAAAGATTAAATCCCAGATGGTATAGACTAAAAAAGAATATTTCATATTTTTTAATTTTAAATTTTGTATTAACTATATTTATATTTTTAATATCTGAAAAGTGAGCACATTGAAATTGCTAAGGTGCTTGAATCAGTGGCAACAATAGCAAGATTAGTAAATGAATAATCAGTTCCAAAATCATCTATGATTAAATACTAAAAATTTATTAATTATTATCTTATTTCCTAAAAAAAGTATAAACATCATAAATTTTATAAATTAGATTAAAGAGTGAACAAGTGAAGCCATGCTAAGAATAACATTTTCGAAGTTTTATTTAAATGAAATTAAAAATGGTTTATTGTTTAAGTTGTAGGATTTCACGCTGACATCAATTTTAATATATATTTTAATGCGATATACGAATATAATTCAAATTAATGGTTAAAATTATAAAATAATTAAAAAAACTAAAAAAATTATAAAGAGTTGATTGTTAATTTAATCTTTTAAGAACTCAAATTAATTCGGTTTTTATCAAATAAATATTTTTAAAGTGGGGGGTTATAACTGTATTGTAATTGCTTTAAAAAATTATATAAATATTAAAATTAATTATATTCTAAATGTTATAAATGCAGCTAAAATTATTTGATCTTTGGCTTTAAAAAGTATAGAATATTGCTGAGCTAGATTTATTGAAATCTATTTATATGGGAATTTTTTGAAATTTACATTGTGACTAACTTGAATTTAAATTGAATTTAATTAAATATTTTTAAATTAAAATGGGATAATAAAAGTTTCAGATAAAAAAGTATAAGTAATTAATCCTTATTATTTATAATCTTTTTAGGGGGAAGTTTCCTACACTTATTTTATATGTAATTTTATTTTATTTTACATAAAATTGCTAATAGTTATTTTGTAGGAATACATTCGAATTTAGGAAATTATTTAACTTTAAATTTATAATTAATCAAAATCTTGGCAGTTAAAGTTGGTCAATTTAAAATGATCTTGGGCTCATTCGATAGGGAATTTAAAATTACCTGGACTTTACTATTGGCGGTACTATTTTATCTCATCCCTGGAGCGAGATAACTTGACTTTAATTAAACACATCTAAATTCATTAAATTATACCTACACATTAAAGTCGAGTTATCTCGCTCCAGTGATGCGATAAAATAGTACCGCCAATAGTAAAGTCCAGCTAATTTTGAATTCCCTATCGAATGAGCCCAAGATCATTTTAAATTGGCCAACTTTAACTGCCAAGATTTTATTTAATTATAAATTTAAATTTAAATAATTTCCTAAATTCGAATGTATTCCTACAATATTAATTTACAAGAAAATAATTGGAGAGGATAGTGTCCTTATATTATTAGAGCTTAAATAGTTAAGTATTCATTTGATATTTGATAATATAAGCAAAACTAAATTTTGATAAAAATAGCTAATAATACATTAAAATTGGATAATTTACTATCAAAATAAACATTTATAAGTCTTAAAAATATCTATGATTAATAAAAAAAAATCATTATATAATTAGAGAATACAAGTATTTTTGTTAAATTTCATTTCAAATAGTAAGTAATAAATATTTTTAATTTAGTGCAGGAAATTTCCCTAAAATATGTTTTATCTTCCTCGAGAGCAGGGAACTTCCCTCCCTTCTTTTTATCTATTTCTCTTTTATTTACAAAGAAATTTTTTAAAGATACAAAGTGAATACTACTAAAAAAAAGAGAAATTATGTTTTAATTATAGGAAATGAGAACAAAATATAATACTTAAAACGAGATCTTATAAGAAAGCATTACAATAAGATGATCTTAGATGTTTTTGTAATTTTTCTCAAATAATATTTATTAATTTGTGTCTGTTTTTGTATTTTTAATTTTCAAAATTTCTTATTTTTTTGTATTTATTAAATAATTCTAAATTTCAAGCAATTAATTAATCTCGAATAAAGTCATATTATAAATATAATAAGATGTAATAGGTTTATTAATTAAATTATAATTTGCTATTAAGACAGAACAATAATTGGACACTATACAAATTCTACTTGATAGATATAATTAATTATTTAAATATTATAAGAATCTCACAGGTTAGTCCTAAAAATTATGAAGGATTTACAGCTTTTGGTTTAATAAATCCCAATTTAATTTTGAATACACATAGAAGTTTTTTTATTATATCAAAATTTCAATAGTTTATCAAAAGTATATTATCTAAGCAATATTTATTTTTAAAATTAAACATCAATTGAATTGTAAGTGCCAGGTGTTGGATATTTAATTAATTTATACAAATACATTTAAAAAATTTATTTGTAAAATAATTATCTTAAATATTTATTTATTTAGATTTATAATTCGCTAATTAAAATAAGTTAATTTTCTAATTTTCAACTGTCGATATTATAAATTATTATCTCAAACTTTTATTTTTGAATAGTTGCTTTTTAATATATTGAAAAGATACAATTATTTATCTATTTTTTTAATCATCAAACAATAAAATTTCGTTAATAATCAAAAAGAATTTTCAAAATTTTACCTACTAAATGCTTGGAAATATTAATTATTTAGACTAATACTTATAAAAATAATTAAGAAAATTTATAAATGTGTCTCTTGCCAGTAAAAACTATTTTATATATAGATGACAAAAGAACTTACTAATTCGCATTTTATTTAAACTCTAAAAAATATATAAAACTAAAAATAAATATTTGATATAAGAAAAAATTTTCATGGCCCTTCCTTTAATATTCTAATTATTATATTCCATTACATATGAGAAGAGGACAAATAATAATTATATATAATATACCAAAACAGAGAGAATTCAATTATTAAAATGAATGTTATTGAATTATCTTTTACATTAAAATAATTAATAATGAAAATATTTGTTATAAAAATATATTTTTATAATTTAAATTATATTTAAGGACAGTTTTGGTAAAGTTAAGATAAAAAAATAGGAAAATTGATTGATTTTAAAAGTGAGCTGGGTTTTTGAATTTTATAGTATTGTATTTATTACATATATATATATATGTATAAATGGGTTAGGGAACTGATTGAATTGAGCAAGGGTCTGTTGATTACCATCTTATATTTTAATTATAAAAAACCAATACATTTATTGATTAATAAATTGACAGATTTTTCATGACGCTTTTATAAAATAAATATTATCTGAAATAATGAAAAGACCTTCTTCAAGAGTGAGGAAAAGATCAGTGTCGGGAATAGCTATAGTAAACACAATAATATAATTCTTTCAATATTGAGGATATTTCAATTTTATTGATTGAACTTAAACTAGTAAGAGTAATATATTTCATTGAAATTGTTATAAAAGAAATATAAATACTAATTGATTGAATCGAAAAAGAATTATTAATATACATGTCTCAATTAATTTTAAATTGATACTTATAAATAAGATCAAGCCTAGTTTAATTTAGTTTTTTTCAGACTTATTTAATTTCCTACTTTTTTTAATAATTAATTGTGAAAAAGGCAACTCAACTTATCGAGAGATGAGGTGTCTAAAATCCTAATGTGGGTAAGCTCGCAGTAAATAAAAAATTGCAACTACTTTGACTTATAGAGCCCCGGCAACTAAAATTGCAAGACTCCTCGTCATGTTCAAAATTATAAAAGTTATGAAGAATTTGGAGGATATTAAGCCAATAATCATTTTTTATTTTTATACCGATCAAATTTAATTTTTATTGACTTTCAATGATTACTATCGATCAACTTAATTCGATTAATATAATTTATTAACCTTTTTATATTTTTAGTTAAATAATTTATGTGAGATATCAAAAATTATTGTCATAATTTTTCTATCATAATTCATACTAAATTCAAAATAAATTATAAGAATAAAAATAGTAATAAAAGTATTTATATGTAAAAAACAATTGTATTAAATTATAAGCCTAAAGTGTTTTGAAATAGTTATATTCTTAAAAATTTTCTTAAACGAATTCTAATATATTTAAAACTAATTATTTATAAGTAGCCTATAATAAAATAAGCTAGTTGACATATTTATATTTTTTTCATATTAAAAATAGATTGATTAAATTACTCTCAGATACTTATAATAAAGTTTCCTAAATATTTTACCTACCTAATATTTCACTAACAAATTTAAACCTTTATCAACATGAAAGAAAACAAAAATTAAAGAAAGTTCTTGGTTTTGATTAAACTTATTTCATTGTAAATAATTAATATACATTAGTTTATATTGGTTTATAGAACTCCCATGATTGAAGAGTTTCAAAATATATAAATTAAAATGATATACTTTTTCAACAAGTAATTCAGAAGCAGCATCTTGAACAGATTTAATTGTTTAGTAGACAATCTCTTTTTGTTCTTTAGCAATCAAATCCAGAAATCCTTAGATCTAATTAAAAATTGTTTTGACTTTAGTATACAGCCTTAAATTATACTTAGATACAGAAAAATTTAAAACATGTTTATTAAGTAATTTAGTTAACTTCGCTTCTGAAATTTTAATATTTATATATATTCTAAAAACGATAAATTGTTACTCTCTCTTAAATCTATTATAATGCTTTTAATTTATCAAACTCTAAATATATTAAAATGTTAAAAACATCATATAATTTTTTTAAGAGAATTGTGTTTATAATAGAGTAATTATAATATTGAACTATTTTATGATAATTATAATTTTTTAGTAGGGAACAATTGGGGCTCTGACAACACCACCACTTAGAGTAATGATATCTTAATATGGAAGAGTAAGTCCGAGGGCGTTTCCCTCTTCAGTGGCGTGAGCAGCAAGAGTGAATTGGAGGAATGGCATGTATCCATCTGGAAATTAATATAAAATAACCAAATATTATCGTAATAGTATTATATGAGGAACAGTGACAAAAAGGTTTTAAATTAGAATTAATAAAAGATTTTAATCTAAGTGACTGAGAAGGATCCGAATCCGTTAAGATCAGAGTCAACATCAGCGACCAAGGTAAGGAGTGTGGAGTATGGATCAGCAATTTCGTAAGCTTTAACGGCTCCATTGACGATGTCGAGTGGTAATTATAAACAGATATATTTGTTTATTTAATTCACCCTCTCAATAACATTGAAAACGATTCCATTTTTTCATGTTTACAAATGATTACATAAATATATTTAGTTTGTGGTACCTTTTCGTATTCATTTAATGAACTATCAACATAAACAGTACCAATAACCAAGTAGTAAGCATTGAAGTAGATCTTTTAAGTGGTGTTGAGAACGATGTCGGTGTTTGATTCAGAGTAGAAATCAACCATAACTTGATTAATTGTGTAAGTTGGTGTGACCTCAGGAACTTCTTATTATTTTAAAAATTGTGCAAAATTTTAAAGTCTTTATTTAAATTTGCATAAAAAACTAAATTCAGATAAATGACTTAAATCATTAAAAGCTTTATATATATTATAATATAAATTTGGAATATTCTCTTTTTTTAGAAACTTATAGAATCCAATTTTAATATTACAGTGTGTTTGTTTATATGAGGGAAATTTTATAATAACTCAGAAATATTTTAAACTATAAAATTCGTACTAAAATATTCTAAAAATGAGAATATATTAAGAAAGTGACTTCGATTATCAAATTTACCTAAAACAAAACAGAATCTAAGAATAAAATAAGGTGATTTCTTGAAAATATATGAATTTGATTAAATAAAGTTTCAATAAAAACATGAATTTTTCAAAAGTTGTAGCAAACTTGTGAATAGATAATAAATTACTGGTATGAAGTGTTAATTGTTCTCACATTATTATAAAAATCAATCTTTTTTGAATTTGCTTTTAGATTATTAAAGATATTAAATCTTGATATGAAAATTTATATTATTTTTGCATAGGAAGATTACTTTATGCTTTTACTTTTACTTTTTAGATATTTTTATTTAAAAAGTATTAAATATCAGAACAAATTTTTTAAATCTACTAATAATTTAAATTATTAACTTGAACTGTAAATTACTATATAAGAGAGAAAGTACAGCCTTTAAAATATTACTTGAAGTAATAAATTATGTATAATTTATTGGACATATTCTAATTAAATAACTCTAATTTTAATCATAACATTTAAATATATAATTACTTACAATAATTTAAATTTAAAAAATAATTCTCAATAGATATAAAATTTTATAGTAAAACTATAATAAATTTGTTAAATTATTACCTTAAATAAAAGTTTTGTAATTTTTAATTTAATATTTTAGATTTAGCTTCACAAACATTATATTTCTTCTATATATAATTGAACTTAATTAAAATTTATTCAAGTATATAACAAAATATAGTCATAATTAGAAAATGATAAACTTATTTATTATAAACATAGGATCAAATACAAGACATACTTCGAAATATTATTTTAACTAAAAGCAATAGAATAAAATGTGAATAAAATATCTTTTTAATACTGTAAAATCTAAAATTAGTTACTGTAAAATCCAAAATATCTGATAAAACAAATTTATTATTTCATATAAATTTACAAAGATGTCTACTTTATTACAAGACATAGAAACAATTAATAAATTTTTCAAAATTTTTGTAACATTATAAAATAAAGTTGAAGAAACGTAAAAATTAATTTTTTTAAACTAATTTGTTTACTTACCCATTTTTTTATTAAAAATTTTTAGCCAACACCTGTAGCAGTGATAAAACTATATTATACTTTTAATTTACTTATTTTAATTCAATATTTTCAAAGACTTAAATTAAAACAATAATCATATCTAAGAAATATAAATTTTGTAATTTTAATTGATAACGATCTTATTATCTCTTGAAAGCTTAACTTTGATAATTATAAAAATTCAATATTTATTATTAGAGTAAATATTGCTAAGTATTGTAGGAATACATTCGATTTGTGAAAATGAATTAAAATTTTATAAATTAAATATTAAAATCATTGCATATAACATATTCAAAGTTCCTCAAAATTTAAATTGATTCTATGGCAGTTCCCTCAATTTTAACATGACTTTACTTTTGTCAATATTCCTTATTCATAGTAGGAGTAAAGATCTTTTTATCTAACACCCACCCGAAAGAAGTGTAAGGGGTTTTATCGTTTGAGTGAAGAGATAAATTCATTATAGCTATAACAACCACAGTCTCATTTTTAATGCGCTATCCAGAGTGTATAATATTTTTGATATTTTCAAAAAACTCAACTGAAGGTAATTAATAATTTATTTTTATTAATTTTAATATATGTTCCCTCATCGAATGTATTCTTAAAGAATTATTTAATTGGATTCGAAAATTAAGCAATAATATTATAATAAATAGCTGTTAGCTCTTCCAAATATAAGGTATATTTTTATAAGGAATTTTATACTATTTTTGGCTTTACAAATGGATCTGCTATTTATTCTTCGTA
Organism: Oxytricha trifallax; assembly: GCA_000711775.1. Lineage (NCBI taxonomy): Eukaryota > Ciliophora > Spirotrichea > Sporadotrichida > Oxytrichidae > Oxytricha > Oxytricha trifallax. The sequence continues at coordinate 8,352 of ARYC01009483.1, read as the reverse complement.
AGAACGAGATAAATCGACTTAAATTTGGGCATTAAAAATCATTAAAACAATTTATGCTCAATTTAAATAGTATTTAATTATATTATTTTTATAAATTTAATAATAGATAATTAATTACTGATTATAGAGATATAATTTTTAAATTTTAACACTGCTTTCAGTAAAAGTGAGTGCGAAGTAATTATAAATATCATAAAATAATTGAAGTAAGCAGTCATTTCATGGATAAATAAATTTAATATAATAAAGAATGCTTTTTAACTTTGTCTTAAATTATTTAAATTATTAAAAATTAATAAATTAATTAAAGTTTTTTATTATTCCTATTTTCTTTAAAAATATTGGTTATTAAATATAGGATATCAAATCATCACAGAATTAGTAATTATTATTTAAATTTAAATAGAGTTTTAAAATAATCAAAATATTCTAATCATTTTTCATAAAGATATTAACATAAATATTTCAAAGTAAAGCGAAACTTAATTTTTTAGTTTATAATTTTTAAAACTTACAACACCTTAAAATATTTAAATGTGGTTTAAATATATGATATGTTTATTTATAATTATTGTTATCATTACTTTTTTATAAATCTAAAATATTAAAAATGAATTGAATTAAATCATGTTAAAAATTTATGCAGGCTTTTTAAAAGTTTTCAATTCTAATTTCAATGTGATCTCACTATTTAAAATTAATGATACTAACTTAATTTTATAATGTTGAAAATTGTTGTGCAAGATTTTTTAATTGCCGCAATAGGCGAAATTACTATATATTACTAAATAATTTTTAAGTATTTAATTAGATTTTTAATTATACTTGAACAATAGACACATTTTCATTAATTTATTAAGAGAAATTAAAAATATTTACCCTTTTAATAGAGGATAACTAAAATCATAGTTTATTTTTTTTTAATTATGGAAAGAGACTGTTGATGATGTCTCAGGTAATTCAAGGAGGTTATCGATTTTGAGAAATATATTTAAAAAATTTAATTTAATTGAATAATAATTTTAATTAACTTTATCGTAGTAGTAGTAGTAGTGAATCGCTTAAGGCAAGGGAAATTAAAAAAAGATATCAAAATTTAATTAGAGATCTCTAATATATAATAATCAGTATTAATTATTACTAATATATGTATAATAAATAGGGGCCATAAATTATTAAAAGATGGCATTAGGATTTTTAGAAGTATTTTCCTACCCTAAATTTTTTTGGAACTCCCGATTACATTGCTCCTGAAGTTGTATCTGCAACATTTTTTTCTCCAACGACTGAATGAGTAGTAACTCAATATGTGTTTTTGAAATTTCCCCATTTTTTGCTTCCATCATTTGCATTCATGATAACGAAGTCGTTTTTTTGCTTTCTTCGTCGTTCAACATATATTAGTAATAATTAATACTATTAACTTTATTGTATTTAATAATATCAATTAATATCAAATAAGATTATTGTAGGAATACATTCAAAATTGGGAAATGAATAATATTTAAATAATTAATAATACAAAATATTGGCAGCTAAAATTGGCAATTTAAACGATCTAGGGCTTATTCGATATGGAATTTAAAATTAGCTGGACTTTGTTATTGGCGGTACTATTTTATCGCATCCATGGAGCGAGATAACTTGAGTTTAATGTGAAGGTGTAATTAACTGAATTTAAACGCTTTAAATTCAGTTAATTACACCTTCACATTAAACTCAAGTTATCTCGCTCCATGGATGCGATAAAATAGTACCGCCAATAACAAAGTCCAGCTAATTTTAAATTCCATATCGAATAAGCCCTAGATCGTTTAAATTGCCAATTTTAGCTGCCAATATTTTGTATTATTAATTATTTAAATATTATTCATTTCCCAATTTTGAATGTATTCCTACAATATAAATTTTGAAGTATAAATTTAATTAAATTTATTTTAAAATAATTTGAGGTAGGACACTTCAAGGGAAACATCTGTGCATAATTCACAATAATATATTATTAATAAAACGCACAACTATTTTTTGGGGAAATTCTCCACTAAAAAGCAATAAAATTTTAATGATTTAGTTAAATATCTTAAACAAATTTTATATGACTAATTTTAGTAATATTAAATAGGGTTTCCCATTCTAAAAATAGTGAAAAAATGTGATTTCTTTAAATGAGAATATTTCATTAATACTATTATTTTCTCATTAAATTATTTAATTAATTAACAATCTAAAAGAATTCAATTTTAGGTCATTTGATATTAATATTTTAATGAAAGATTTTTTTTAAATTTCTCGTTGAATTATATAAATTGTCTCTGAGTTAGTAATTTAATCATAATTATAAATTTAAACATCAAATTTTGATTAATAATTCTTTTTATTTTACTATCCTATAAACCATTTAAAAATGAATATATTTTGATAATTAAGTTATCTCAATTTCTATCAAATATAATTTTTGGATATAATAAAAAATTATATTTGATATTACTATGTGCAAGTAGCTTGAGAAGTAAGGATTTTACCATAGAAAGTTGTATCAGTAGAAACTAATCCATCTCCAAAGAGTACCATTTATTCAGTTGTGGTGACGGTATCTGCCTCGCTGAAGTAGTCACGGATTTGAATGACTGAGTAGGCTGATGGGAAAGCTCTAACTCCAGTAGTAAGATCATTCTAAAATTCTTTAACTATTTATCTTTCTAAATTAATTTAAATAATAAGAATTAAGAATTTTCTAAATTTTAATTTACTAAATTTCTATCAGTTTTTTGTAAATAAAATATGATAGCTTGAAACTATGTTTTCCGAATAAATTATTTGACAAATAAAAAAAGAATGCTTAAAAAACCATAAATTTTAATAATTTTACTTGTAAAATAGAAATAAATTAAGATTTTTTTCCTTAATTGATTAAATATCATGATTAAAAATATTGCAATAGTGATCTTTTCTCAAGTTAAAATGATGCTATTGTAAAAGATATATTGCTTTTTAATCTATTTAATTACATTCATTATATTATTTTATTTAGAAATTTAAATAAAACATAGATCATAAAATTAATTATTTGTTGATTGGTAACAACGACTTATATATTTTTATTTATAAAATTATAATTTTTGGTATAAACTTTTAAATAAATATTAATTTTCTTATAAAAAAAACGACCTTGTAGCTGCCAATGTCTTGACCATTTTCTATTAATATATCTTTACAAAAAATCACTGCTATAAAAATCAGGAGAGGGTTCCTGCCTTCAAATTGTTCACTTAAGTATGGAAGTTTTTGAAGGCATAAAAAAAGGAAGTTTCCTACCCCTTATATAAATATATGTAATTTTCTATCATAATGTATAAATCTTTTTCACCATTTATGAACAAATTTTACTTATTTAAACATCTATCAAATCTCATTTTTGATAAAGATTCGAATAATTTCATGTAATCAACATTCATTATTTATTAGAGCAATAATTTTTAACTGTAAATAAGTCAAGGAATTGTTGTGAATCCTGAGAGCTATTTTATAAGTAAGTTGCTTAATATTGAGGAATGGAAATTTAAGTAGTGATATATGTTTCTTCAATATTTTTCAGATAATAATTCATTTTTATAATGTTTAGGGCAGGATACTCCCCCTTAAATCTTTTCAATAAAGTATACTTATATTGAATAATATTTAATTTAAATAAATTAAAAAATATTACCATTATCGATTTTCTGGTAGAATGAGATTTATATAAGAAATTATTTTTTATTAAATTTATTGATTGTAGGACCTGGTTGTTAGTTGGTTGAATTTAAGCAAATTAGTTTATAAGGAATTCATAGATTTTTATTTTATTTACCAGATGACATAAAAAGATATTAAAAATAAGTAAAGCCTTGTTTTTTATTATAAAATATATATTGTAAGACCAGTTAAAGGAGCAGTTATTAAATAAAAAAATATTTAAATAAATACAATAGTTTTTCAAATTATAATTAATATTTCAATATTAATATAAAATCATTTTAATATATTTAGAAATTCTTTCGTGAAATTATATAAAAGTAAATCAAGTCATAATGAGTTTGTGGATATAATTAATACATATTTTTTAAGAATAAAGTTATATTCAAAATAATTAATAATATCTATATATATATATATATATATATATAAAATTTCTAATTATATACTTTTCAATTTATATTTATTTATATTTAAATTTTCTTATGTCAGTTTGAGCGATTCCATTTAAAAATTTATTAAAATAATTTAATATATACCAAGGATTGAGGCATCATTATTATTAAAAAATTTCAATACTATTTAAGGGGGGGGATTAAGTGAAAATATAAAAATAATCAAAAGAAATATTATATTTGAATCATTAGTACTATATATAATATTATATAAATTATTTAATTTATAATATCAACATGAACTAACACAGTTATTTTTAATATTTTAAATACTATAAACTAACATGAATTTCATTGTAATAATAATAAAATATAATATAATATCGATTTATAATACAAATTAATTATATATTTCAATAAAATCATCTTGGTTGACGATTTAAACCTTGACATTGATGAGTGGGGCGCTTGTTGTGGGTGGGATATATGGAGTCTTTCTGCTGGCGTAGAAGAAGAAGACCTCAACGAAGATGTAGTCGTCATCTCTGTAGACGAGTGAGTAAAATTTGTTATAAAATTAAAATCATAAATTAAAATAAATAAAATATTCAAGCACAAATATGTTAATTATTTATTTAAAATATATTAAATATCACTCTATCTCAATATTTTGTTAATTTCGAGAGAGAGAGTGCGATTAAATTATATTATTTATTCATACTCTTAATAAGTTAATGAAAATGAACTGATTTTTGGAATTTATGAAAGTTCATTAATTTAAATTCAATAAATAGTGTAAAATTAAATAACTAAAATAATATAGATAAAAACAATGATTTCTAATAATGATGTAATTTTTAAGTAAATTTATAATAATTTGGGCTAAGGTGACAAACACTCACCCCCCCCTAAGGTGTACTTTTGAAATTGTATTCTGATAGAACTCGACCTCCTGAGTAAAGTTTTCTTAAGAACTAGTCGTACGCGGATAATAGTTTTTGAGATAACCCACTTCCTAAGTCGGAAAATCATATATAAAATTACAAAATTTGGCTTTAAAAAATATTTGACAAAATTCAAGAAAAACATTTTATTTTCCTATTTCGAATAACTTATTTGTCTTTAATTAACTTATCATGAAGAATTCAACATTTATCCTCATTTTATATTTGAAGCAAATTTATAGTTTAAAAAAATTATAATTATATGTAATAGCATAAAATTTTAAATATTTTGAGATTAAAAATTAAACTATAAATTTGCTTCAAATAAAAAATGAGGATAAATGTTGAATTCTTCATGATAAGTTAATTAAAGACAAATAAGTTATTCGAAATAGGAAAATAAAATGTTTTTCTTGAATTTTGTCAAATATTTTTTAAAGCCATATTTTGTAATTTTATATGTGATTTTCTGACTTAGGAAGTGGTTTATCTCAAAAATTTTTATCCGCGTACGACTAGTTCTTTAGAAAACTTTACTCAGGAGGTCGAGTTCTATCAGAATACAATTTCAAAAGTACACCTTAGGGGGGGGTGAGTGTTTGTCACCTTAGCCATAATTTGAGTTTAAATAATAGAATATTTAAAAATGAACTTTCATAAATTAAAATCATCATTTCATTTTGATCAAATTAATACAAATATTAGTTTATAAAATTTAATCGCACTCTCTTTCGAAATGAAAAAAATTCGTAAAAATAGTAGTTTTTTATATCTTCTTAAATAAATTATTAATATAATTGCGCGTGAATAATTGTTTCTTTTAATTTATAATTTGAATTTTACAACAAGTTTTACTAAGTCTGTCGGTTTTCACGACAGCTGTCAATCTCAAGTCGGCTGGGGCAATGAAGTCCTTGTAGGTTTATCCTTAAAACAAATCAAAGTAAAAACACACTCTTTTAATTAGGTTTGAGCAGATGAAGCTTGGATTCTAGTGGTGTTCACTTTAGATGCAGTGCTGGTAGAACCAGAAGCTTAGAGAATTTCTTCTGTGAAGATAGTGCTTCTCTCTGCGTTTAAGATTTTAAGGCTCTCAGCACTCAATTAAACTTTTCAATAATTAATTTCTTATAATTTTAATTATGAATATGGAATTTTCATTTATTTAAGTAGCAATAGTTATTATAAAACTGTTGGCTTCGAAGCTGGACGTATCGTTGTGCGTTTAAAAGATTGCGAAGGTCGCTAAGAGAACTGTAAACAGTCCTCCGCTCAAGAGTAGAACTCTTTTATTCATAATATTAATAATTATAAGTTTAACTATCGAATCCTTCTTATAGTCATATACTCAAATATATTTTAAATATTCACTCTCATAACTGATCACTTGCCTGCAAATTATTATTTAAATTTATTTTATATTAATTTATACTCAATTTTGTCAAATTTTAACCCAGAAATATTAAATAATTCGGAAATTCTTAATTAATATTAAATGGATCGACACTAAATGTCAAAAAATTGTCTTTATTATTGGTTCGTTTCTACTTTGTTGAAATTTATTAAATAGTATTTATAATTATAAATATTTTATTTAAAATTAATATAATATAAATTATTTATACTTTGAGATAGGGATATCATCGGTAATATCGCTTTTATTAAAACTAACACTAAGATATTCATGAAATTATACATCAAAAATAATAATAAAAAGAAAAATATATATAACTTAAAAAAATTTTGATATAATTGTAAGCTTGTCTAAATTATCATGCTAAAATTATAATAAATTTTATAACATTTTATTTAAAAACATTTACAATTTAAAAATTGAAATATTTTTAGGATTTTAAACATAAAACTTGATTTGATTTTTTGATTTTATTTTAAGATTTTCTGTTGAAATAACTTTTATAAATTAAAAAAACTTTAAATCTCTTAGATTTAATTCTTGAATAAAATATTTCTTATAGTCAAGAATTATATATTGAAATTATGATATTCACATGGATGTGATTTCACTAAAATTCTATTGATTATAAGCAATTAAATATATTTAGTACTTATTTCAGTTTTCATATTAAGACCCCCTTTTATCTCTGATTAATTTAACAGCCCCTTAAAAATATTTCACTTTATTTTTCATTCATCACTGTTATATTTATATATGAAAATATAAAATATTTTCTATATAAAATAAAAAATATTTATTATAATTGTTGGTCAGAAATCTATTATCTTTATGTTTGTTCCTAAAAATAATTAAATATTCCTTTTAAATATTAATAATTCATAATAACGATTATATTAAATTAAAATATACAAATTTATATAATTTATGATTAAAAATAGATTGGTGGTTAAAGTTTAACAGAAATAAAATAATGTTAAATCGATAAGAAAATATAGTAAGATACAGTAAAATAAAAAAATCATTATCTATATTATCAAATTTTAGGGTTTTATTAAATGATTTTTTTTTATAAATATATTTTTATAAGAAATTATTAATTTAATACTGTATTATTAATTCTAAAAACATTAGCTTTAATTAATTTACTCTATCTTTTCTTTTTACGAGTTATTTTTATATATTATTCCCTGCTATTTTATCAAATATAATATAAATTGGTATTTATATACTATTGAATTTTTAGAAAAAGAAGATACCAAATTTAGTGTACTTAGAGAAGAAACTAGAATAAATTCAAATAACTATATTTGAAAGAATTAGTAATGATAAATTAAATAGATTAGGTTAAAATAGAGAAATAGTAGAGATTTGTGATTAGTGTTAACATTTTTAGTAAAAATGTAATATTAATGTTTATATTGCTGAAATTTAAACAAAGCAAATATATATAAATCGGTTTATGAAATAAATACTCAAGAAATAATCTAATTAAGCAATATATAGTTTTCTAGGATAATAAATCAATAAATCATCGATTATTTAAATCCATCTATAACTAGTTTGTAGTCTTGAAAAATAATTCAATTTTTATTGTAAAAACAAAGAAAAAGTTAAATATTAAATATTAATTGTAAATTTTGTAGTCATAGACAGTTAGGTAGGATTGCAGTGCTGTTCAGACGGTTCTGGTCTTGGCGGCGATTTCAAAGTCACCGTTAGCTTGATAGGCAAGGTTGTCTCTGGCTGTGCAAGCACCGGAGAAGGTTTGTCTGTATTCAAAACCCCAAAACCCCTTAGTGAGGTTTATAAGTGCTTTGATTTGTAGGGTATAGTTGGGGTCTTACTGGGGTTAGTAGACAAAATG